>LOJH01064248.1:0-10621 GCA_001685095.1 Ellobius talpinus
TTATTAACCAATGAAAGTAACATATAAGACAGATGACCCTCCTCCATCAGATGTCCACCTGTTCTAGAGCCTAAGGCCCTGCGAGCAACTGGTGTCCTGTGTCCCAGAAGCAGAATCCCCCAATATTATTGGATCACACAACTACCTGGGGTAACTATCATTTTGATCCCCAGCCCAGGGAGGTTCGTTTATAATTGCCTTTTGCAATCACCTACTTGTTAAATGATCTTTGCAAAAACAAACAAACAAAAACAGTCCATTTGCAAAATAGAGACTGTTAAGTAAGTCAACAGTGGAGGTGTGATAGGGTGACCCCTCCACTGCTCAGGTCTCTACCACACCCAAGTCATGGCCTAACATGGACTCCTCCCTGCAAGAGTGATGATCACTGGAAAAGTCAACCAGCCTTGGTTTCCCACCAGACACCTTTGAGAAAAGACTAACCAGTGGCAGCTGGCAGACACAGAGAAACAGAAAAGCTGGCCCGGGCAGGAACAAAGCTCCCTGTCCACGTATATAGTGTTGGATCCCGAGCACTCAGCGGCTTCAGTTTAGTTTCTGTCTCATGTCCCCTTAAAACTAATCCTGTGATTTACAGTGGCCTGAGAGATTTTGTGCTTGTCACTGCAGCCTAAGAACCTGCTGAGCCAGCTCAAGGAGATGGCTAATGGCTCAGTTCCATTCACACAAAGTGGCTCTCCACGTGTCATTCTTGGCTGGTAATGGCAAGATGCAAGAGGAATAACCTGCATTCTCGAAGAAGGGAACATGGGATCAAGGAAATACTGGACTACCCCTGAGGCCACCCTCTCCCCCCTGCCATCTGCCACCTCTAGCCTGAAGACCCCACACAGGTCAGGTCTTTCTACATCCCACAGAGGAATGACTAAACACCAGAGCACCAATTACCTGGGAATTCAGTTTCAGGGAAGAGATGAGCAGAGTTACTTCAGGGGCGCAGTTAGTTTCATAACTAACTGAGCCACTATATAGTTGCTTAGACCATGACCGGAAGATGGTTTTAATAACACCACCACCCTAGAGCTCATATTAGCATTTACAAGGTACATTCACATACACTCCAGCTCTTTTGATCTTCTTCATGACCCTGTAAGGCTGGTAATCTAATCTCTGTTTCCAGATACAACAACCGAGGCTGAGAGGTTAAAAACCTAGTCCGGGAATCCTGTGAGTCAGTTATTCCCTGGCTCGGAATCCCAGGCTCTGCTTTCTAACGCTTCATATAAGACAAAAAGGTACAAAGGAAAATAGAACTAGGCATTGCTTCAAATATCTCAAGCTATTAAAAGGAGTGACATTACCAAAAAATAAAAAAGCTTGAAAATAAGGACATAAACTGTTGACTCTGTGTGTGTATGTGTGTGTATGTGTATGTGTGTGTGTGTGAGTGTGTGTGTGCGCGCGCACATGTGTGGTTTTAAAGACACTAAAAACAATGCAATTAGGTTTACGAATTCCTTACTTGGCTGTCCAGAGGTGAAGAGCCTGCCCAAATTCACTTCCCATGAATCATGGAGTCTACAATCAAAGGGAAAATAGAAGCAAAGGTCTCGACTGATACAAGATGCTAGAAGAAAGGTATCTTCCCCAAGTAAGGTCAACAGACCCTGAGATTCCCCCAGAAAGCTAGCTTTGTGTTTGTTGAGAGAAGTCTAGGGCTGCCAGCACAGTAAAGAGACCAGAGAGGTTTTTGGCTGGAGCCAAAACAAAACTTCAAAGGGAAAAGAGCCTGGAGCTTCAAAGACCCCCTGCAGGACCAATTACCACCTACAATGTTTATCTAAGCTGTCATTTAATGATGGCTACTTCCCTAACTGGGTGCTCACCCTCACCTTAAAAACACCTACCATCCTAGAGGGATGAGGGGTGGGGGGAGGGTGGGCACATGAGTCCTCCGTTGTTTTTGAAAAAGAGATGTTGATCAGGAAGCAGGCACTCTGGTGAAATTCATCCTCCAAACTGAGAAAATATGAAAGGTTAAATTATAACATGAATTAAAGGCGAAAAAAGTGCTTTCAAAAATCTCACGTTCAAAGTCATGTTGGTAGGACAGTAGAATGCTCATAAATTATGGGAAGGGAGAAAGTCCAAAAGTACACTTAGACCTGATTTCAACTTTCCGAAGCAGACAGAGTAGCCTGTGGAAGGCTGGAAGGTGTGCTTACCAAAGCAGCAGCCCCAGCTTCAGCTCGTGGGCAGCTTGGACAAACAATGAAGTTAAGATTTATTTACCACTGACTAAATAATTCACATAGCTGGACAAAGTGCTAGGCTAGGCAGAGATAAAACAATACAAATAGAAAGTTAGGTGGCTAAGTCAAACTTTAATGTGGCCTAGCTCTCACAACGGGGTAAGAAATGAACTATAATGTCGCTTTGCTGTATTCTGTACCATCGCCGTTTCTCACAAAAAGCTGCTACACGGCTTTTATGGCGCGTGTGCTAATGTGTGTGCACGCGTGCGGCAGTCGTGTGTACAAGTTATTTGGAGGACAGAGGTCAGTGCCTGGTTTAATCACGTCACCTTATTTTCTGACCCTGAAGCTTACCAACTAAACCAGACTAGGTGTCCAGCAAGCATCAAACATCCTCCGGTCTCCAACTCCGCAGTACTGAAATTATAACCATGAATATCTGGCTTTTGACACGGTAATCCAGACTCAAGTCTTCGTGTTCACTGAGCCACAGGGCCACCTGTGTTACTTCCAGAAAAAAAAAGTTTTACCTGAATTATGGGTGCCGGGGATTGCTAACATGAGCTCGACCACCAAGCTCTACTCCTGAGCAGCACCTCAGCCAAGCAACACTGTTTCTTTCTAGACCACTGGCTCTCAACCTTCCTAAGGCTGCAACCCTTTAATACAGTTCCTCATGTTGTGGTGACTCCCCCACAACCGTAAAACTATTTTCGTTGCTACTTCATAGCTGTAATTTTGCTATCATTATGAATCATAACATAAATATCTGTGTTTTCTGATGGTCTCAGGTGAGGACTGTGAAAGGGTTGTTTGACCTCCCCCACAAAGGGGTCATGACTCATGGGTTGGGTTAAGAATGACCGCTGTTCCAGAGCGGAAGGCCCTGAGGAACTGGCGCCCTGGGTCAGAAAGCTGAATCTCCCAGTGGGTCTTTCTAGACTATTGGGTCACACATTTACCAGGGACAACTATCACACCAGTCCCCATCCCAGGGGGGTCCATCCCAGGGGGGTCCATCCCAGGCTGGCAGGGGACTTTTCAGTGAGAGCAAAGGTCACTTTGACGAATCGAACAGAGACTGAAAATGTAGGATCCATGCAGGCCAGGTTGGAATGCTCACAGATCTTCCTTCCCTTCAAGGAGTTCAAAGTTTCAACATCAGAACCGAGTTCCTTCTCCCACATGTGCAAGCTGATTCATTCTTTGGGGAGCATGCGCAAAGCAAGGAGAGGACCATCAGACAGACACGCCTGGCTCTCTTGCTTACTTGTGGGTGAATTTTTCATTCTCCAGGGTGCCAACATTTTGAAGGACTTAGAGTATTTAGGCCCTAGGATCTAAAGGCCCTGGTTACAGGATCATTACTTCATTGGAAGCAATCCCGTCTTGCTTTCCCCCCTCTACACCCTGCATTCTGATGTGTGAAATGGATACACAATTCACTTGCTGAATGGTTTTGAAGAGTTCAGAAAGGTGGAATCAAGTAATAAGCACGCTTCCAGCTTGGAAGGCGGGCAGCAAGTTCGAAGCTAACCAATGTAGAAGAGATGTGAAGTGAAAACCATTAGTTGCAACATTCAATCGAAGAGGCGTTCCCACGTGGATGCCTGAAGACTGCAGGCTCCAGTGACCGCTTCATCTGACCTCACACACACACTTTGTTGCCGGATGAGTGTCAGGAAGCAGGAGCAGGCCATGGTGAGAAGACAGAGAGCAGGGAGCCGAAGGCCTGGGCTACATCCCAAGTTCTGCCACTGAGGAGCTGGGAAGTCTTGGATTAGCTCCCTGGCTTCAGCTTACACACTGGTATATGCACTAACAAGATCCCCTGCAAGGTAGTTGTGAGCCAGGCAGCCAGGTCCTACCCACCGAAACCTTTGATAAGACACTGCCACAAAGTCACTGACAGAGTTTTCCAGAACCCTGGTCTGTGACAGCAGATCCTTCAGGATATGAGGTTAAACCGTAACCACCGGAACGCATGGTGTCTCCTTTTGTCAATTCTGTGCCGTCCAACCGGTGTCAAGAGGAACAAAGGTGGCCTCCTCTCAGGCGGACATGGTCAAATCTTGGCAGTTTGTCACGAATTGTAGTGCATTCTCTTAGACGCAGAGCTCAGGTAACAGATACCATTCAGAGACTCCTTACTCAGCACTCAAACAAAATGCAAATATCCCTCCAAGGAGTGATAGCACCCCCCACCCCAACCTTAATTCCTTGTGAAGCACTTTCAGGTGGTCTCTGCAAAAAGTGGGTTCAGAGAGGGAAGGGAACCTGGGGGAGGGGGTACAGCTTCACTGTCAGAAACATGCTTGCTGACTTTTTTCTAATCTGTAGCTTATTTTAGAAACACTTTTGTGCCATCACACAACTGTGGGGAGAAAGGTGTTAATACTGGACATTTGAAGTCTGTGACACACAGCTCCTGCTTCTCACTTCCGAGGAGGAAAGCGTTTAGCGAAGAGTTAGGCCTGGGCCATCAGGAACTTGCTCCAAGTGTCTGTCAAGCCACTTTAGGAAAATGGAGCAAAAAGAGAAAAGCCCTTCTGTGTTATGACTTGTCTTAAACACATTTCCCTTCCTCTACCATGGCATCTTCATTTACCTTGTTTAGTCAATCTGATCTGTTCCCCTAAATTATTAAGGCCATATAGAGAGCCACAATAAAATAAAATATTAAAAAGAAGAACTAGTTAAGCTAAGCACTTCCTGGGACACACCCACCTTAATTAACAAATAAAAAGAAAATATGAACCCCACAGCAAGACTCTGAAGATGTCCTTTTAAAGAGTTGCATCAGGCCTTTAAGCTATAGGATAAACTGGATATGATTTTTTTCTTTTCTTTTTTTTTTTTTGCTGCCTGCCATTCACCTTGGGAAAGTTTTCATCAAATTGCAGGAACACCAACCACCAGCACCAGGTCAGATGTCCTGGGGGCTGAGAATTTCCAAAGGGTTGGCAATTAGAAACGGAAGAGCGCTGACTAATGAAAAATCCCAAAGGCCATCCTAACAGCCGTCAAGACTTCCGACTGGTCCCTAAAATTTGCCATCCTTTATTTCCTACTCCTAAGAAACGAGAGTGCTTGAAGCCTAAGGACGCCTTAAAGATGACAGGGCTGCAGCTGAGGAGGCATCTCAGTGGGGAAGGGCACTTGTCTCCAAGCCTAAGGATGCGCGTTCAATTCCCAGAACTCACCAAAAGAAGAGCACTGGCCTCCATATGGACAGGTGCACACACTTGCACTGAAATGTTTTTGTTTTTTAAATACTAGTAGAGTACAGCTTTAGGAAACACAGAAAAGGGTCCAAAGATCTGCACAGTCTTGACTGTTCTCACAAAAGCTGCTTGGAAACAATCATGGGGGGGCGTCAAAAGTAGACGCCAACTCTCATTACCTTCTCTTCCTTCAGTTTGGGATAGCCAAACTTGAAGTTCCAGAATAATGACCTTCAAGGGGATCTGAACTGTGACCTTCATGCAGAGACATAGTAAGGATGCCTAAGAAGCCAAAAAGGATTAGGATGGAGAGCATTGCTCCAAGGCCTCACTCTGGATCACCAAATTCCACCAGGGACTTGTTTCAGTGGCTGTCACTTACACTTGTCAGGATGTGTGACTGAAAGGGTGTGGTGGGGTTTGTACTGATCCCCTCACTAGGGAGGCAGAGACAGTGGATCCCTGAGTTCAAGGCCAGCCTGGTCTACAGAACAAGTTCCAGGACAGACAGGGCTACACAGAGAAACCCTATCTCAAAAAACTAAAACGATATGTAACTGGTAAAAAATTATGTATATCATAAAAAATGGATGTTTAATATAATCTTGGAAAGCTGGGTCAAAGTTTACAGGAACTAATATTTTTCTCTGGGATAATATTTCCATTCACCCGATGGAGATGTTCTATGCCGATGTGACCAATGTGTGAGTTTTCACAAAATCATGAGTAGGACAGGAATCCTCACCCACCTGACTTTAAACCTACAGCATCACACACTATCACTAAAAGCAACTATGTTTGGGGTTGAACCATCTGCTCACGTTCTACCAGACTAACACAATCAAGGTGCCACAAATTTCCAATCTAATTATCAGATCCGGTGTCCAAAGCAAACTTGTACGAGACTGCCTGCAGAAGCAAATTAAGTTGAAACCTTTTCATAGGCACTTGCTAATGAAGAAGAGAAGTAGATGAAAATTGATCCTGTCTTTCTAATTTGTTATTAAGTGAATGCTTGGAGCACCCTGAAAACAGCCTATACCCTGAGTAGAAACCAACTCAAGAGTTGATTCCATACAAGAACCCAAACCCTCAAGGATCACTTCCACAGACCTGACATCAGTATCTCCTGCTCTTCAAAGGCCTGGTGTGGTCAGCCTCAGTGGGGCTGAGGAGTTCTGCATGCCCCAGGGTAAAGATCACATCCATCGCTTTTATTGCTTTCAGAGTATAGCATAGGTGTGTCCTGTGTCTGCTCTGTGACACCCTGCTTCCAGATTTCTGAGTTCGGGTCTCATCCCTGTGTATTCCAAAGTCAAAAGCAAAACCCCATGACATTTGCAAGTAACAATTCTAATGATCCAAGATGGGCAAGGAATTAAAACTTTAGGAACTCCAGGCTGGTGAGTGCAAGGGTTCTGCACTACTAACCCATCCTATTAAGCAAAACCAGGGCTGGAAAAAGTGTAAAAGCGA
Organism: Ellobius talpinus; assembly: GCA_001685095.1. Classification (NCBI taxonomy): domain Eukaryota; kingdom Metazoa; phylum Chordata; class Mammalia; order Rodentia; family Cricetidae; genus Ellobius; species Ellobius talpinus. The sequence goes on from LOJH01064248.1 coordinate 6,917, forward strand.
ACATAAAACCAAGGAAAACCCTGCTCCAAAGAAAAAGCAAACTTGTTTTCTATCTAAATGCCATATTTCCAAAGAGATGATCGCGAGGCCTTGACCCAGATGCTCTTTCAACAAAAATCAAGACAAAGGTGGAAAATGTCAGCCTTTTTTTTGGCCCAATAACAGAAAGATGAAAAATCAGTCACATTAAACTAGCAAAACAAGTTGCAAGGAAGCCAGTTAGCCACCCCTTTCTTCACCCCTGCTCTCTAGAAAACGAATGTAAGCTTCCCACAGAAAGTGCAAAGACTTAATATTGGCTGGGGGGGAAGACCACAATGCAGATATCCAGGACTCAGGATATTTCCCAAACATATGCGCAGTTGCCTAAGGTGCAAGCTCCCCTGCTCTTCCAGAATAAAGAACATCCTGATCTTTCTATAAAATGGGGTGAGATTTCTTTAGAAGACATAAAAAGATCAGGCTCACCTTATCAAGTTACTTTCACACACACCAACCAAAGAAATTCCTAGAAGGCGCTGTTTTCTTACAAGCACCCCCGGAATATATCAAAGTAGATGTCCTATAAACAAAGCAGTTTCTTTCTGACCACAGTTTAAGAGTAATTTGGGGGGGAGGGGAGGATTCACTCCATCACATCACTCAATATTCACACATAACTTCCCTGCGTAAGAGGAAAATATGGATTCACAATTGATCCTAGCCTCAGCTTTTCCTATGCTTGAACTGGAGAAGGTCCTAGGGGTTCAGAAGCAGAACCCCAGTACTTGGTACTTCCTCCCTCTTTCTCTATGATCAAGTCTGGGAGGACTTTAATTTCCCTTGCAATCACTTCCACCAAGACCAAAGAGTCTGAGGGAATCTGTGGACAACAATCAAACCTTTCATTTCAGGGCCCCTTTCCCACCCTGCCCCTTCCTGATCCAATCAGGTTTGGGAAGCATTTCCCCATTCTGCATTTCATGAATCAAAACAGTCGGCCAACCTCTGCCAGTTCCTGTTGTACTCAGCTGAGAGGTTCCCCTTCCTTCCCTGGGTAGCACAAGGCTGCTCTGGTTTTTAACTGGCGTAAAGTGGAAATGCACCATAGGAGCTCACTGACTCTTTCCCAGCCAGACACAAGCAAGAGTCTGGGCCACTGACCTCAGCTATAAGGAAACTGACCTGCTAGCCTCAGTTTAAAGCAGATGTGTGGATTCTAACTTTGACCGGCAATCCTGTGTGTCAGCTACTGCTAAAGACAAGGAAAAGGAAGACTGAAAGGGGCTACAAAGTAACCAACTCAGTTACTTAGCAACTAGACAAAACTCTCTTCTCCACAGAGGCTAAGGAGGCATCTCAAGCACATTCAAAGAGTAACAGTCTACATTTATATGCAAATAGATGAAGACAAAGAAGAAAGGGAAATCTAAATTAGCAAGGGTAGTTTATCGCAGACGGCCAGAGGCCCAGATTTTAAAGTTTCTCCAAAGAAGCCAGGACTTGTACAAATGAATGAGTGAATGAATGAATGAATGAATGAATGAATACATTCAAAGCCACGGCCTCAGCCAACTTACAGTCAACCTTTAATAAATAACAATGCTGTGGACGGAGTAAGAAGCAGTCACAAGTTGGGCGGCTAAAATTTAAATATTCCAGCAGCTAGCAAGAATCTAAAGCTTAGGGGTTAAAAAAGATGAAAATTTAAGACTGGCGAACTCCAGGGAGAACAGGTACCCATGTTCATGAAGAACGGAAACAGTATAGGGCCGAATGTCTGTGGACCTGGAAAGAATCAGTCTCTCCGAGTTTCCAGACACCTCACAGACATTCCCTAAGACCCCTCAGTGAAGCGCAGTTTCCAAACTTGGATTAGAACCCGGTAATGCACAGAAGACATACGGTCCTGAAAGGTTTTCAAAGTATCGGCGAGACACCTTCACCTACTTGACTGTCGAGTTTGCCTAAGAAGCTCAAACTCGGCCCCCACACTGGAACCAAGCTGCTTGGTCCCAGGCTTTAAAAAAAAGGAAGAAGAGATCTGAGGGCTTCTCCGTCTCCACCCGGCATCCCCCACCTCACACCTGGACTCAGGCATCCAGGGCCCTGAGCTGAGCCTCGAACGGCGACAGCCCTTACTTACTTCTCGTACTCCGTGTTGTCTCTGTCACAGCGAGAATCCTTGTGCTTTTGCCAGTCTTTGCCGTGCTTGCAGGTGGTGAGGAGCAAGACGTCCTCCCCGTTATGGACGTGATATAAGGCATTCCTGGTGTCTGACCCTATCCCTGTCAGGTACCTCTTCCCCTTGAATACCAGCATGTACTTCCTGAGAGGAGGGATGGTGTTAAATTTCAAAAAACCCCTCTCCCCTCCTGTCCTGGGATGATCCTTAGAAAAGAGGGGAATAGAAACATCAAAGTTGGGTCGGAAGTTTTCAGTACTGATGCTGGCTTTGGCCAGCATCGCCTGGCCGATGTCAAACCCCACGTCCTCGGTGTAGTCAGGCCAAGTGCCAGAATATAAATTAAAAATTAAATGATTCCTACCATTGTTCCACAAGTGGAGACTCTGCACTTTGGATCTCAAATTGTGCACATACTGAGGTGATAACTGGTCTCTGTCTAAAGTATCCAGACTCAGGACAAAGAGGCACGCCTGGCTGGGGTCCGAGGTGTAGAACCTGGAGCCCTCGATGGCCGCTAGAATGTTTTGGTAACTTTCGGCGATTTTCTCCCCTTTCTGCTGCGGGTAGACGTAGACTTTGAAGCCGTTTTTCTTGCAAAGGGTGAAATCGAAGCAGGACTCCATGCGGCACTTCTTGCCTTTGTAGATGCTCGAGTTGGCGTCTCGCTTCTGCCGGGGGGAAATGTGCACGCTGGAATCCTCGTTTTCCAATTGATCCCAAGGAAAGAAGGGGCGCAGAGCGTCCGGGAAGCGGGGCCAGAAATGATCCGGACTGGGCTGGTGCAAGCCATTCCGACCACTGTGCTCTTCTCTCCGGCTGTGGCTCCTCGATGCCCTAAACTGCACGCCTCCAAAATAAAACAAAAGGGCGAGACAAGAGCCAGCTGAGAGCAGAATGAAATAGCGTTTTTTGGCCTGCATGTGTCCTGCCTGGGTCAAGAGGATTGTAAATAAACACAAGAATCACCCAAGTTTCCCAATCAACACTTTCAGCTCCAGTCCGCCATCTTCCCGCCTGTAAAGACTTCAAACTCTCCGCTCCCACCTTCTCTGGATGCCTTTCCCCAAGCCGTGGACTGATCCAGCGCATGTGGGCGATTTCTTTAACTTTCTCCCCTTCGGTCTTTCATCTTTGGGCTGCACAATGCACGGGAGAGAGCCGGGCAGAAGGTCTCGCACCCAGGGCGGGCGAGCAGCGGACTGTAATTTTCTTGCATGCAACAAGACGGAGGAAAAAGAAAGAGAACGGTGAAGAAAACGCTCCCGATACCCAATCAATGGCAAGACGAAGTGCCTGCCTCGCCGCTTGGATTCCTCTCGGCGGCGTGGAGAACGAGTCCGGGGAAAGCAACTTCAACTCATCCACACTCCCGTGCAGAGCACTACGGTTCCAACAAGTCAACCCGCCCCGGCTTCAGCCGGCTAGTGCATCCTGCAGCTGGGGCGCCGTAACCTCACAAATCCCTGCATGTCTCTTTATTCCCTTCTGTAGCGGCTCCCACACTCCGCCGGTGTTTACTCCTGCGCTCACGGGGCCGG
>LOJH01064249.1:0-10621 GCA_001685095.1 Ellobius talpinus
GGAAGAGGAGTGGTAGAGGAAAGCTGTGAGGAGTGAAAGGAGGGGAAACTGTGGGTCTTTATACCATTTCCCATCTGCTGCTAGAGGAAGCCCTAGCAGCTGTCCTTTTTTCCTGCCCTAATTCTGGGCTATCTAGTCTCCAATTCCTGGCCATCTGGGCAGTGTGGGTAAGAGCCCCCTCTCATGGAGTAGAACTACTGTTAAATCAGACATTGCTTGGCCATTCTGACAAGTTCTGTGCTACCACTGCCCTAGCAGGCAGGACAAATTGTAGGTGGTGGGTTTTTTTGTGGCTGGATTGGTGAAGTGTTTATTAATTAACTGTCTGTGAGTGTCACAGTGCAATCAACTGTTCCTCAACATTTGTTCAGGTTTCCCTTTCTGTAGTCTTCAGGATACTTCCTTGTGTCAATGAGACTAGAACATAGGTGATGGCACCATGCAGGCACAAATTCAACCTTTCTATGTTGAATGAGCTGTGTGACAACATCCTTAGCCATTGAGGAAATGCAAATTAAAATTTCTTTGCGATTCCATATTACACTTGTCAGAATGGCTAAGATCAGTAATATAAGTGACAGCTCTTGCTGAAGAGGATGTGGATCAAGGGAAACACTCCTCTATTGCTGATGGGAGTGCATACTTCTACAGCCACTAAGGAAATCATTAAAGTGGTTCCTCAGAAAGCTGAGAATCTGATCTACCTCAAGAACTGTTTAAAGTACATTCAACACTAGGGAAAGATATAGATAAGAAAATAACACTCACAGCAATGATGTAAGAATTTGTGTTGTTTTTCAAGCATAGGTTTCTCACCTACTCATACTTTACATACAACAGAGCTGAAGATTACTGGGCAGGCTTTTTACTCCAGCATCTTTTCAACTTTATTGTTTATTTTTAAAATTAATTTTGGGTTAGCATGCATGGTATTTTATTTCTGCATGGCATTTAAATTATGGATCCCCCATTTATGTGAATAATACTACTTACATTTGGCTGACTGCTTCAAATCTGGACATTGCTTTTGCTAATATGGCCAGTTAGTGAGAGCTATCCTACTTATTCATGGATACTGGGGAGTCTTTCCATCTTCTTATATCTTCACCTCTTCCTTCAGTATTTTACAGTTTCCTTTCTTCCCTACTATAATGATTATCTGTTATTATTTTCTTGGTTACATTGTATTGTAAAAATTAATGTTTTAGGTAAATCTCTTGGGTATCATCAGCCCTTTATTTTCAGCCCTTCCTCTCTCTCCTAACCCTGACTCCAGCTAATTGTCTTTCTTTTACACATGCAGTCACATTTTCCTTGGGTTTTACATATAGCCTACGATCCTCTCAATTTCTCACCCCCATTGCATCTTATGACTGCTTTTATAGATTTTCTATATCTAGTTTTATTATCTACTTAAATATTTATAAATTTAAATTTAGGTAATACATATGAGAGAAAATACATAGTTTATCTTTCTAAAACCTTATTTGATTTACTTAACACAAAGATCTCTATTTACACTCATTTTTCTGCAAACACCAAGAATTCATTTCTTTTGTGGATGCATAACTTTCCATTATGTCTAGACACCACATTTTCTTATCTATTCACTCATTGATGAACATCTAGTCTGAATCATTTTCCTGGATACAGTGAATAGGGGAAGCAGTGGATGAGCAACTGTCTCAGTGGTAATCTGAAGTCCTTTGTGAGTGATAATTTATTTTTAATGTTTTGAGAATCCTACATAATGACTTCCATAATGGCTCTATTAGTGAGCATTCCCACCAACATTGTGACTAAAGGTTCTCATATCACCAGCATTTGCAGTTGCATTTCTTGATTTCATAATATTTTTATTGATCATTTGGAAATTTTACGTCATAATCCTTGAGCACACTAACTTCCCAGTCCTTCCAGATCTGTCCTTGTACCCTTTAACCCCCTTCCTAATAAAAGAAGAAAGAAAAGAAAACACTTCAGAGTATTTAATCACACTGTGTACCCCAAGATTGAGTTACTTATTGGAAAAAATTGTTTCTAGTTGTGGTGTGGTTCAGCCCTAGCACACACTTTTAATCCAAGACTCTTTTGTTTACTGCAAACAGAATTAAATAAGGTCAACCATAGGCCAAGAGGTAGACCAAGCAAGCAGTTGACAGGGAAACACCACAGACAATAAGAGGGAGTCAGGAGGATTGATAGACAGGTACATAAGAACTAGAAGAGAGGTACACTGAGTTTGAGTTTTGTTTGAGGTTGCATAGAGGAAGCTCTTTGTGGGATGTTGGTGGAGGAAAGAGGTTAGTTGGATGCATTCTCTGCCTCCCTGAGCTACCATGTTTTTACCCAAGTCTTTATTGATAAAATTGGATGATTGGGATTTAGTTAAAAATAAGAAAGTGAGTCCAATTTGCTTTACCCATATACTTACTGGAGGTTGTTCAAAATTCTGGTGGTCTCTGCTTAAAGAAAACTGAATCCTTTCCTCATACTGTCCCCCACCAGAATCCATCAGTTGTGGAGAGCTACATCTCAGCATCCTTATCACAATTTTTAAGAGTTATTTTTCAGTAGCTTTCTGTCTAGGCTATTATCTTTTTATTTTTTTGAGAAATGTTGTGGGATGGGTTAAATGTTTTAACTGAAGCCTTCTATGTCCCTTTTTCTCAACTGTGAGTTTGCAGTCGTCAATATTATGACAAAATAACTTCCTTGCCCTTTGCAGTCAGTGGGAACATGGATCATGGACTTACACATGGTTTCTGGGAGACAGCAGAGTCCATGGAATATACATAGAATATACATGGAATCTGGTGTCAGAACATACCACAGATCTCAGCATGGTGTCCAGTGGCAGTAAAGACCATGGATACTGTCATGGCCTTCTGCCACTGCAAAGGCCACAGACATCATAACCCTCAGCAGCAGGATAGGCCAAGGACATCAACATGACCTCAGGTGTCATATGGCCACTGGTGGCAGCATAGCCCATATACATGATCATGGATTCAGGTTGTAGCACATACCAAAGACATCTGAATGTCATCTGAATGTTACCTTTGGTGGTAACATAGGTCACATACATCAATATAGTCCCCAGCTACAGTAAGACCATGGATCTAGACATGACCCTCAATGGAAGCCTGACTGTGGACATCAAGATGGCTTCAGGTGGTTTTAGAGGCTACTCATGCCAACATGGCCTCTGACCAGAAGCATGGATCATGGACATCAGCTTGGACTCATGTGTCAGCCCACATCAAAGACACACACACACACACACACACACACACACACACACAGCCTTCTATGGTAACTCAGGCCACTGACATCAACTGTGCTCCTGGTTGCTCTAGGACCATGAATCCATGAATATCCATCCACATGAACCTCAGGCTTCAACATGACTTTGGGCAGCAGATGACAGATACCAAAGTGCCCTTCATGGACAGCATGGACTATAGAATTTTTCAATGAGGTCCAAACCAGAAAATGAAGAATTCTTCATCTTAGACATCCTGTCATTATTCAGAAGCAGTATGATCATGTTTGGGCAGTGTGCTTGGTAGCTGAGATTGTGAGTCTGAGTGCAAAAGTTCCAGTCTGCTAACTACACCTTTGATGTCCCTACTTAGCAACAAAATATTCCAAGTCCACTATAGACTTCTCTCATCCCTATCCTGCTGCTGTATATCATCACTCAACTTCTCTATCTTATCCACCTCTCCATCAAATATGAGCTGTAGTGGCACTGGGATCTGTAAAGCCACCCCCTTTGCTTCTCCTACAGTCATCTTAGCAGGCAGTTCTCAGAAAGTGCCTTTCTCCTGCTTCATACTCTGTCAGATTCAGTTTGATCTACAAATCCTGTCTTTTCCAAGGCTACTGCAACTTTATTCTTGATTTCTATAGACCTGAGACACTTTATAATTTGTTCTCATAGCAAACTGAGACATTGCAATTAGTCATTGGTCTGGTCCAAGGTTTCTGATTTCTCATCAATACTAGACTATTGGCAAAACTTGCCTCATATATCCTGCTGTTTCCAGAGTCACAGTGATCCTGCAGTTCTGATTCTACAGAACTGGATCCTTCACACACTCCAACATTTGTAGATGGAGTAGGTGTTGGGGAGAACTGACTAAAAGTGCTGGACCTGGGTTTGCATGGTAGTTGAATTGGTTAGCCACTGGAAGGGCAGGCTGTTTGATTTCTTGATAATAGCCATTCTGACTGAAGTGAGGTAGTACCTCAAACTAGTTTTAATTTGCATTTTCATGATGAGTAGCAATGTTGAACACTTTAAAATGTTTTTATTGGTTGCCACTGTTTCTCATTTTGAGAACTGCCCATTTACTTCATTAGCTCTTTCACTGTTTGGTGACAGTTATTCTTTGTATTTACTTTGTATAGTTCTTTGTAATCAGGTTGTTATTGATTTGTCATTTTACTTCCATGTTCCTTATTTTGTAATATTGGTCTTTTCCTCTTTTTGTTATAGCTCAGTAAAATAACTTGAGGCCAATCTTGTGATATCCCGTGCTTTTTCTCCTTAGGATTGCTTTGACACTTGTCAGCATTTTCTCATGCTATATGAATTCTTGCAACGATTTTACTAGTTCAGTAAGGAGTGACATTGGAGTTCTCATGATTATTTCATTTAATCTGTAGAATTTTTGGTAATATAGCCATTTTCACTGTATTAATTCTGCCAGTCAGGGGCTGGAGAGATGAGTCAGTGATAAAGAGCATTGCCTGCTCTTCCAAAGGTCCTGAGTTCAATTCCCAGCAACCACATGGTGACTCACAGAGATCTGTAATAATAAAAATTCTGCTAACTGAGGATCATGGAAGTTCTTTTCCCTTGTCTACTACATTGTTTTGTTTTCATTTTCAATGTCTTGAAGTTTACATTGTAGGTGTCTTTCATTGGTAAATTTTTGAATAGGTACTTATTTTTTTTCTTGAATATACTATGATATGGTATTGCTCTTGATTTCTTTCTCTTCAAGATCATGGAAGGTCCATAGGAATGCTATTGGCTTTTTGTATTGATTTTGCTTCCTGTAACTCAAGTGAAAGTATTTGTTAGATCTCAGAGTTTTCTGGTAGAGTCTATAGAGTCTTTGTAGTATAGAATCATGCAATCTACAAATCAGGAGAGTTTTAATTCTCCCTTTTTCCATTTTATCCTTTCATGTCTTTCTCTTTGTTATTTTCCATGTCCAAACTTTAAGCATAACTTGAATGAGAGCTCATAGTTTGTTCATTCCTGATTTTAAGGTAAATTCTCTCAATTTAGCCAGTTAACTTGATGTTGTCTGTAGATTTGCTTTAAATGGCTGTTATGTTATGCTATGTTATGTTCCTAATGTTCAGGATTTTTATTATGAAGTCATTTTGAACTTTGTCAAATACCCATTTTGTATCTGTTAAGATGATTATGTGATTTCTTTCTTTAAGTTTGTTTATATATTACCTTTATTGATTTACATATACTGAAACACCCTTGAACTTTCAAATGAAGTACTCCTGATTATGATGCATTATAATTTTAATGTCTTCCTGAATTTAGCTTTCAAGTACTTTTGTTGTGAATCTTTGCATCTATATTCATCAGAGAAATTGCTCTGTAGTTTGAGTTGTAGCTTTATTTATTTACTTTCAGAATAACACTGTGTTAATGGAGTGAGTTTGAGTTTCTTTCCCCTTTTTATTTTGTACAAATTGATGGGTGTTGATGTTAAATTTTCCTTAAATGTTTAATAGAATTCATCTCAGAATCTATTTCATCTTGTGTTTTTCTTTGTGGAGAGACATTTGATTATACTTTTGGTTTCCTTGCTTATAATGGGTCTTATTAAGTTACTTATAACTTCTGTCTTTGATTTTGACAATTTATACACACTTTGCAGTTTGTCTATTTCTTCTAAGTTTTCAAGCATTTTGGAGTATAAGTTTTCAAAGTATTCTCTAATGGTGTTCTGAATTTTATTGAACTTGATTGTAACAATATCCTTTTCATTTCTAATTTTGTTAATTTTGCTTGTACTGTTCTTTTTGTCAGATTGCCTGAGGAATCCTCACCATCTTTAAAGTCTGTTTTCTCTACAGCATAGTTTAACACTTATATTTCTTTCTTTGATTTTAGCTGACATGAATTATGTATACCTTGGAGTGAGGTACTAAAATAACCCACTCATACTCTATTAGAACTAAAATCACCTTCTATGTCCATCAGTGTTTAATTCAATAAATTTGAAGTTTCAAAGTTTCACATATTTATACTTACCATTGTTATGTCTTCACTTAAAAATGAGTTTATTTATTTTTTATATGCATATATTTATTTTACCTGTATGTGTGTAAGCACACAATGTACATACCTGGTACTTTTAGAGACTAGATGAATTACAGATGGTTTTGAGCTACATATGTGAATGCTGGGAACGAAACTTTTATTCTCTGCAAGAAAAACAAATGCTCTCAACCATGGAGCCATCTTATTAGCCCATGCTACTTCTTTTTAATGAATAGTTCTTTATATTAACACAAAACTGTTTAAATGCTTCCCTTATTATTTTATTTTTTTATTTGGAGTCTACTGTATCTGGTACCAGAATAGGTATACCAGATTTTTAAAGAGTTTTCCACACTGGTTTGATAGACTGTTATATTTTTATCAGTAAGATGTGATGCTTGAAGGTAACAGAAGGTTGTTTATAACCTTCTAATCTAATATCTGTTAGTTTGTATGTCTTAATTGATGAGGTAATTTAAATTTAAGGTTAGTAGATTTAATCTTTTTATAGTGTTCTAGAATTCCTATGTATTCCATTTCTGTTTCTATTTATTTATACTTAATTTTTCATTTGTCTCAATGGTCCACTTCCTCTACTTTGTCCTTGAGACCTAATATTATTTCTTCAACTTGATCTAATCCATTGCTGAGTCTTCCCTCTGAGCTTATTCTTTTACTTCTTGAGTTTTCATTTCAAATTTTATTTTCATTTGATTTTTTCAGAGATTCTCTTTATTAAATTCTATTTTTATATATTGAATTGTTTTCATTATGTCATTTGACTGTTATTTCATAGTCTTCTTTCAGGTGCTTATTTGAATACTCTTTGAGTCCCTTGAAAATATTTATAGCTGGTATTCTGAAATTATTTTCTTGTGTGTCAACTAAATTTCTTGGCTCTGAGATCATTTTAATTGGGGTGTTACTTTCTGAAGAAGGCCCCTTTTCTGGGTTATTCACATTTGTATTTTATAATGGGATCTAGGTTTCTTGAGGTAGATTTGTGATATTTCTAGGTGTCTGGTCTTGCTTTTGAGTCATGTTTGGATCTCTGTTTGCTGTAACTCAAATTTGTCAGGTTATGGATCAGTCAAATGGAGCTTGGTTTTCAGCTGTGGTCACTTGATGTTGATGTACAAATGTGATGGCCAAAGTTGTCTCAACTCATCTAGGAATAGAAACAATTACTGAGTCTAGGATGAAGATTAGTAGGCTTAGACATTTCTCATTGCTTAGCTTCAGAAGCCTATAGAGAGCTTGCCTGGTTCTATAGGTGATCTTTGGGTGGTAAGGCCTGGTGTTGTGGTGAGAATTGGCAGTATCTCTGGTGGCAGGAAACATTATGCCTCATTATTCTTATGTGGATTTAAGTAGGGTAGAGGCCAGGCTTGGTAATATTGTTGAGGGTTGGGGTAAAGAATGACACACAGTCCTAGAAAATGCTAGTAGATGGGATGGTGGACTGGATCCGGGGGTGCCTATCTGGATTAAGGATCACAGGATATCTTAGTTAGGATTTCTATTAATTTGAAGAGATGCATTCAGTTGGGATTGTTTACATTTTCAGAGGTTTNCAGACAGCAGGAAGAGAATGGCACACTGAATGTGGCTTGAATATCTGAAACCTCAAATCTAGCCCCAAGAGACACATTTCCTCTAACAAGGCCACATCTACTACAAAAAGGTCATACCTCCTTAATAGTGCCACTTCCTATAGGCCTATGGGGCCATTTTTATTCTAACCACCACACAAGAGCCATGTCATCCTTTATTGAAGAAGTAGTTCAGGGAGCTCACCGGAAGGCAAGCAGTCAGGCAGACAATCAGACTTGCTCTTGGGGTCCCTTCTTTGAGTTCTGGGTTAGATACCATATAGCCCCTGAGCATCATTGAAGGTGGTAATCATATTTAGTATATGATCCTCACATGGTATTTTGGGTTGGATTCTATGTGGTCCCAAAGGTGGATTGTTGGTAGCGTGTCTAATAGGTGGTGAGGTGTGTAGACTGGATTTAGCTATCCACGTTTCTGTATCATTCACCATCCAGTCTTGGTGTGGTGAATTGAGTGGCTTATAGATAGGTGGATGAGTGGATGGGCTCTGGGAATCCCTACCTGATTTCTGGATCAGATTCCAGAAAGTACCAGTATTGGACAGTGGGTGAGGTAGCTGATAGATGATGAGGGAATGTCAAGAATGGCACTAGGGATCTCTACCTGGAATCTGGATCTTATTCTCTATTGTTTGGGAGTAGGGCAGTAGGAGCTAATCGGCAGGTATGTGAGTGTATTTAACTACTTTTCATAAACAGCTCAGACCCATTTGCCTGAAGATGGTGTTATACAAAGTGGGAAGATCTCTCTCACCTCAGTTGTCAGTCAAGACAACCTCACAGATATTTCTGCAAACTAAAATGGGTTGAGTTTTCCAGTTAAGATTCCCTTTACCCAGGAAACCATCAGCTGTGTTAAGGTGACCATAAACACTAAGTAGAACATTTTTGTCAAAAATCGATTGGTTATAGATTCACATATTCATATGTGGGTCCTCAGTTCTATTACTTTGGTCAATGTGTCCTTTTTAGTGGTGGTGTTATGCTATTTTTAATAGCCTGGCTGCATGGTACTTGAAATTTTCACAATATTAATCCTACCAATCCACGTGAATGGATAATTTCTCCATCTTCCAGTATCTTCTTCAATATCTTTATGCACTGTCTTAAGGTTTTTATGATATAGGACTTTTACTTCATAGGATAAGTTTATTCTAAGTAATTTCCTGTTTTTAGTATTTTGTGAATGGGGTTGTTTCCCTGATCTTTCTCTCTCTCTTAATTTATCTGTCTTTGGTATATACGAAGGCTACTAATTTGTGTATGTTAATTGCCTAGTGCAGTCCTTGGGGGTCTCTCATGAATAGAATCATGTCATATTCAAGTAGGAATACGTTAAATTCTGCCATTCCAATGTGTATTTTTTGTTTTCTGCATTATAGTATTGTTCTATCTGTACTTAAAGCACTATTGTTTTAGTTACGGATACTATTGATATGATAAAACACCATGAACAAAATCCATTTGAGGATGAAAAGATTGTTTTTCTTTACACTTCCCAAAGAGGATGCTGCAAGGTTGAGGCTAGTTAGATTTTCTCTGTTCAAGTGGTGATGCCTCATTTTTTTTGTTATTTCACATACTTTCATTTACCCATGGATTTCTGAAACTTTTCCTCTACAGCATTTATCATTCTAGGATGAAGATTTTTTTCTTCTTCTTATTCTGAAGATCTCTTCATTACCTTTCAGAAAAGCAATCGCTGGTCCTCATCTTTCTAGAGAATTCTTTTCAACTTTTATGCAGATAATTAAGTAGCTTTTTTAAAATTAAGGCACCAGAAATTCCAATTCTTGAAGAGCATCATAGATGAGAGAGAGGTAATATAGTAGGAAGCCGCTTGTTTGTTTTCCCAGCTTCCCAGACACAGAAACTATATTATTTAAATAACTTCTAGGCCAATCACTTAAGTGTATTGCTATCTAGCTCTTACCTCTGGTATTAACTCATTTCCAGTATTTTATATTTTACCATGAAGCTCATGGTCTACTGGCAAGGTTCCAGTGTATCTGTCTCTGTTGTTGGCTCCATGGCTTCTCCTTGACTGTCTTCTTTCTCCTGGCATTTGGTTTAGTTTTCCCCACATAGCTCTACTCTACCCTATCACAGGCCTAAGGCAGTTTCTTATTTCTAAGACTAGAGACAGAGAGCTCTTGGGAAAAAGTGGATATGACAAAGGTGAGGAGATAAGAGACTGGGGACTAAATGTAACCAGAATGTACCTTACATATGAATAAAATCAAGATAAGTGGGACTGCCCTCTGTATGCAGTCAATACCATTGGTTAATAAGTAAACTGTCTTGGGCCTGTGCAGGGAATAGAAATAGGTGGGGAAAACTAAACTGAATGCTTGGAGAAAGGAGATGGAGTCAGAGAGAAGCCATGGAGTCCCCGCCAGAGACAGATGCTGAACTTTGCCAGTAAGTCACTGCCACACGGCAAAACACAGATTAATGAAGATGGGTTAAATTAATATGTAACAGTTAGCCAATAAGAAGCTAGAGCTAATGGGCTAAGCAGTGATTTAATTAATACAGCTTCTGTTAGATTATTTCGGGTTTGTGCTGCTTGGCATCTTGGTAACAAATGAGCAGCCCCCTACAACACGTAAGATTTAAAGAACCAGAAAAGTAGGACAAAGGGCTATATTTTTTAATTAATTTATTTATTAAAAATTACCACCTCCTCCCCTCCTTCCATTTC
>LOJH01064251.1:0-10049 GCA_001685095.1 Ellobius talpinus
TTTGTGTGTTGTTATTTCGGGGTATAAGCTAGCTGTGTGGGAGCCGTGCGGGACAAAAAGCAGGCCTGCTGCTCCCCTATCACTACATACGTTCTTAACCATTGTAAGTCTAGAAGTCAGCTATTGTAAGTTCTTCCGCTGGTTTGGTTTCATGTGTTCTTTGCATTTCTATGTAACTTTCAGAATTAGATTGGTAATGTTTACCCTACAAGCATGCGCTGAGGCTGGAGAGCAGTTAGAGAAACCAGAATTTAAGGATTGAATCTTCCAATCTATAAGCAGAGAGCTCTGCTTTCTCTATGAAATGATTACTTTGGGTGCATCCCAGAAATGTAGCTATGTTGTTTGTGAGCCTCCAAGACCTGTTTGTTTTATGGTTTTAGAAAGTTCAGAATCTAAGGCAGTGATACTGTTTAATTACAGGGGCAGATGGGGGAAGGGAAGTCATCACAGATAGAGATGGGAGGGCTCCTGGCCACATCTACCTTCCTGCTCCCTTCTCCACATGGGAAAGGAAAAAGCATGCAGCACCATGAAGGGATTCAACTACTCATTCTCTTTCAGTTCAAAATACTTTATAATTTGTTTGTTTGTTTCTCTTTGGTTTGGTTTTTTGAGACAGGGTTTCTCTGTATCTTTGGAGCCTGTCCTGGAACTTGTTCTGTACACTGGGCTGGCCTCTGCCTCCTGAGTGCTGGGACTGAAGGAGTGTGCCATCGCCATCTGGCATAATTTCTTTTTAATTTCTTCTTTGGTCCATGGGCTATTTAGAAATTTCGGTTTGGGTTTGTTTAATTTCTAGATAGACATATTATTGATGTTTTTCTGGCAATTTTTGATTTATTTCCATTTATTGTCAGAGAACATACTTTGTGCTGTTTGAATCCACTTAAACTTTATTGAACTCTTTTGTTTGGGCCAAGTACAGATCTGTTTCAGTCAGCATTTCAAAAATATTCCTTTGAAAAGGCTGTGTTCTTCTTTTGTTAGGTGGAATGTTCTATCAATCTCAGTTAGATGAAAGCCATTATCATATTCTTCATATTAGAAGCAGCTCTGTCCTTTCACCATTTGTTTCTGTGTGCTATTTGTTTCATTTCTCTATTCCTTTATACAGACTTTCTTTTATATTGTTTGAACAATTTTTAAAATGTCATTCTTTAATCTTTTGAATTTTGGTTATATCTTATTTTTAATGATGCAGAATTATTGAGAATTGCTTAACAATACAGAATTACTTAGAATTACCATACACAGCTTTAACTTTCCACAATGTTCTTAACCTAATTGTCCACAAAATCATATAGAACATAAAGTCTTTGTGTTATAAGACCTGTTGATGCCTATCCACCTATTCATTACACTATAGTTTTCATATATATTACATCTAGATAGATAGGTAGATACTTCATCAGATAGTGTTGGTATTTTTGCTTTAAACATACATGTTTTATAGAAATTAAGAGAAAAATATTGAGTATTTGCTATTCCCTGAGCCCTGGAACCTGGGGGAAAGGCGATGTATACATTTGTTCTGTTCTTCCCTCTCTCTCTAGCTAGTTTTGTGCATTTGGAAAAGTGCCATGGCCATTCAGCCTCAGCCTCCTCCTTCTGTGACATGTGAGTTAGGATCATTAGGTGCCTGCAGGCTGCACAGAGCCATAGAGTCCCACACATACCCTCTCCACTTTGGGCTCTCTAAGTCTTGAGAAGTTTCATAGCAATATGACATTTTAGAAACTGAAGTTGTTGCCAGAGGAGACAGCAGATTTCTCCATCCACCCTTTAAAAACCACTACCATTTATGTGAGGATTAGGTGTAGGCATAGTGATGTGGCCACTGACAAAGCCCCTGGCTATATTTCTGGATATCTCTGCTGGCAGTTTTGTTGCAGGGTGATGAACAATCTCCCGGATTTGTACCCACTGTCCTCTCTTGCATAGATCTCCTGCCTTGTCATGGGGACCAGTTTTGTCCCAGGGGTGTGTCTCATGGAGACTTCTTGTGATGAAGATTCAACGCACATAGCCCTATCAGGCAGTGTCAGGGTGGACAGGTGACCCATCCAAATGATCCAAATAAATTGTTACCTGGATAGCTTTAACAAGAAGTTCTCTAATCCTTGCTTTGGAGCGTGAATTCTAAATGGAATATTCTGGCATATCTTCAGCACAGTGGTGCCTGTGTCTATAACACTGAAAAGTTAGGGGAAAAACAAAACAAAACAAAACAATGAAGTCCAGCTCTACTTAAAGTCAGAATGCCACCTGACTGGGCTGGCTCCCATCCATGAGCCAGTCACTGTGTCCTATCACCCAGACCCCCCAAATTCTAGTGAGGAGGCTCTTGCTTGTGCTTGGGTGATAATTGTGTTTGGCAGGGGGTAGAAATTTGGGCCACATGGATTTGATGTGACGTCTAGAAATTATCACTGCTGCTTCATTCATGCTTTTCTTCCCCTTTGGGGATTGCTGTCTGACCCCTCACTGCCTGCATTTCTAGGGGAGCATTTCCAGAACAAATGGGGCAGGCCATCACCATGTCCTAGCATTTCTTGACTGTGAGTGCCGGCCCTCAGACTGACTAGGAATGGCTGCAGCATTCCAAGGAGAAAATGGCTAAGTGTGAGGTCCAGTTTCTTTTGTCATGATTGTGGGTGCTTCCGGTTCACTTTTGGTTCTTCACCCTTTGGGAGCCACATGTTCTCTGCTACGCCCTTGGTACCTGGAGCCTGGCCTAGCACAGAGTATCATCAAAACACTTCCTGGGTGAGCAAACTCACAGGGGTGACACATCTGGTTTTGTCTTCTTGTAGACAGTAAATAGAACCTATACCTTTGCTTCATAAGCCCAGTAAGTATATCCGAGTTAGATTAGAAGATGAGGAATAATTAGGCATGCCTTTTGATTCTGGGAGTGATTACTTACAAGATGTAAGCAGAAAATCTGATGAAGGATGTTTTCAGAAGCTCAGGTCACAGAACCACAAAACTGTCTTTTGCTGCTGGCTTCTCATTACTCACTGCAGTGTGCTGGCTGTGCCTGCTTGCTGGCTCCAGAGACCTGATTTATTAAGCCCTGGTCTTAAGGCTCACTTCTGGTGTGTGTCAATCAGAGCAGAATGAAGCCTCAGTGTCATTAGGACTAGGAAAGCATTAGATCTTTGCAATTCCCTCATTCTCCCAACAACGTTTAGCAGGCACATGGGCTTATACTTTATTTAGCAAAAGTCTCATTTGGCATTGACAATTCTTTAAGAACAAAACATTAGGCAAAGAGAAATTTCTTACTAAGTCTGTTATAATTTCTTCTTGTTGCTGAGCAGTGAAGGGACCTAGTTGGAGGTATGACAGCATTAAAGGGAAGACCTCCCAAGTGTTCTGCTGTGTGTGCACCTCTCAGGAAACCAGCCCACCAGAACTCAGCTCTGAGCTTCAGAGGAAATGAGGTCACAGGAAATGTAATAAGTCACAAAATCCAGATTTCTGAAAAACAGAATCCAGCCATGAAAGAGAAAACCAGAGAGGCTGGCATCATCCCACCTGCCAGGTCACAGGTCATCCCACCCTCCAGGTCACAGGTCATCCCACCCTCAGGTCACAGGTCATCCCACCTGCCAGGTCACAAGTCATCCCACCTTCCAGGTCACAGGTCATCCCACCCTCAGGTCACAGGCCATCCCACCCTCAGGTCACAGATCATCCCACCCTCAGGTCACAGGTCATCCCACCCTCCAGGTCACAGGTCATCCCACCCTCCAGGTCACAGGTCATCCCACCCTCAGGTCACAGGTCATCCCACCTGCCAGGTCACAAGTCATCCCACCTTCCAGGTCACAGGTCATCCCACCCTCAGGTCACAGGCCATCCCACCCTCAGGTCACAGATCATCCCACCCTCAGGTCACAGGTCATCCCACCCTCCAGGTCACAGGTCATCCCACCCTCCAGGTCACAGGTCATCCCACCCTCAGGTCACATATTCTTTAGCACAGCCACTGAATCTACACTCTCAGCTTCACCTTGGGAAGTTTCAGCCCCACTACTGGGTCAAAAACTATAGGGTAGGACCTCACTGACTGGGCACACCTTCCGGGCATTTCACAATCCTGTTTATTTTACCCTCAAAAGAAGGCGATTGTTAATTTTAGATGTCAATTTGTCTACACTAAAGAACACCTGGATAGCTCTCTCTGGGTACGTCTGGTAGGGAGGTAGACAAAGATGGGATCTGAGTCAGTGAACTGAGAGCGAAGGGCTAACCTACACTGAGGGGGGTGAATACCATCCAAGCGACTGAAGCCCCTGTAAAATTGAAAGGCGGGCTGGAGATCTGTCTTCACCTCCTGCATAATGGTGCAGAAGGTTCTTAGTGATTCAGACCCCAGTACCAACACGTTCAGACCTCCTTGCCCTCTTGCTTGAGACTGCCTCCTCCAGCATTTCCTCCAACAATTTGCATAACAAATCCCTGTATCTGTCAATGTCCCCTGATGGACTGGGTACCATTGCTTACACCGTGATGAAGCAGAGGCCTGGTGAAACTCCTAAGTGCTCATATTTACAGCTACAAAGGGAGGGCTCAAAACATCTGTTGCCAAAAGTTAGGCTCTGACAGAGGGGACAGTTCAGTGGAAGAACTCTTGCCTAGCATATTTACGTCCCTGGGCTTTGTCC
Source organism: Ellobius talpinus (assembly GCA_001685095.1). NCBI lineage: Eukaryota > Metazoa > Chordata > Mammalia > Rodentia > Cricetidae > Ellobius > Ellobius talpinus. The sequence continues at coordinate 4,677 of LOJH01064251.1, forward strand.
CCTATACTGCAAAATGAAAAACACCCCCAACCTATTACTTGTCTACTTTACCAATGTGGTCTCAAACTCCAATGTGGAATGAACCACCCTGTAAGTCCAGAGAGAGGTTGTTGGTAGATCTAATGAGCTCCCAGGGATTGGCAATGCTGCTGATGCTCTGGCCACACCCCAAGCATGATGTGCCCCGCGTTACCTCATGCCCCCCAGGCCTACAGACCAGCCTCAGATGAGGCTCATAGAGTCCTGACTATTCTGGGTCCACTAAATCAGTAGGCCTGACTTAGGGACTCTTGGGTAAGTACAGTAGCATTACATATTTTGATTGAGCAAAATATACAAAAATAATTACTGGGACTAGAGAAATGGCTCAGTGCCTAAGACTGCTTACTGCTCTTTCAGAAGACTGAGTTTAGTTCCTAGCATCCACAGCAGGTGGCCGACTCTACACCCTCCTTAGGACACCAAGTGCACCTGCACTCACACATGCAAGCCATCCCATACATAAAAAATATATCTATAAAAAGTATTTTACTGAGAAAAAACATGAAAGCATATCTCTGTAAAGGTTCCAGATGTGTGCAGAATGTGGAGCCAGTGGCCACCAGCCTGGCAGTCAGTGACATTTGACAGAGGGACACCTATAGTATCTGAACGTGTAACTGTGGCATTGCAAAGGAAGCGATGCTTCAACTTTCCCAAGAAAATAATGGACAGCAGAGGAGCGTGAACGTATACTGGGCTGACATTTGTAACTGTCCGGAAGACAGCTTGGGATTTGTCTTTTGAATCTTGTGTCAACTTAAACATTCATGTGCCCTTTCATCCATATCAGCCCACTGCACGTGGCCTTGACAGGAGTAACATTTTAAATGTTGTCCAGATAAAAAGGAAGAGACGCTGTCACCCTGCTGATTAGGTCCACTGTCGTAACTATGGGGACGAGTCTCTCCTCCCCACGCCACACACACACACACACACACCGGGATCAGCCTCAGTGCACCGAAGCCGCTGTCTGTCCTGGTGTTGGGTGTTGTCAGTGGCTGAGAACCAACTCAGAATACTTGAAAGCGAATGAGCTGTGTTGTAGGAACTGGGCTTCTGGGTGCTGATGAGGTGTCTTGTTCCATGGCTGGAGGCTGCTCCAGCAGGGGTTTTGAGACGCATGAATCTGCAAGTGGATTTTGAAACTACAGCAGACTGAGAAAGGATCTTTGATCTGTGCATCAGAGCCTTCTGTTTTTGGAGAAAATGCTCATCACAGTGTTTTCACTGAAGAGAGATGATCAAAGATGTCTCCACTATGCCATTTACTGTCATTTGATTCAGTGCACATGAAGGAGGGTCTCCAGGGACTCAGCTCCCATCATCAGATCTCTGCACCCAGCGTTTGAGCTTGGTTAATCAGACTCCTGTCACATCCAAGAAAGCCTTGAGTTTGTAGTAAATGAAGAATAGTGCGTGTTTTTAAAATTGTTTAGCAAGCTGACTCTGGGAGCTACCCTGGTTATTTAAACAAATATCTTTGTTCATCCCAACCATCTGTTTACTGCTTCCCTTCATCAAAGCCAGCATTATTTTAAACGACTATGCTGGTTATTTTTTCATCAGTGTGAGACAAGCTGGAGGCACCTGGGGAGAGGGAACCTCAAGTGAAAATTTGCCTCCATCAGATTGGCCTGGGCGCATGCCTGTGAGGCATTTTCTTCATTAGGGACTGATGTGGGAGGGCCCAGCCTACTGAGGGAGATGCCATCTCTTGGCATGCAGTCTGGGTGGCACAAGAAAGTAGACTGAGCAAGGCACAGGGAACAGGCCAATAAGCAGTGTCCTTCTGTGGTCTCCACTTCAGTTCCTGCTCCCAGGCTCCTTCTTGAGTTCCTGCCCTGTGATCCCTCAGTGATGGACCATAGCCTGTGAATCAAATAAGCCCTTTCCTCCCCAGGTCTGTTTTAATCCATGTTTTCACAGCAGCAGAGAAACAATCTAGGACAATGACCAAGGAGACTTGCCCTCACTTCCCATTTTATTATGGATACGTGGATGGATATATAACTCTTTATTTATTAAAAAATGTCATCATTTTACTATGAGAGCTACAGTACAGTGTGCCATAGAGACACTCTCGAGGCTCAAAAAGCCAGAGTAGGGCTGATGGTGTGCTCTGATGTTTGTCGGTCTTGCTTGCTCACCTTGATCCGACTGGACATTATCAGAGAATAAGGATGCATTTTTTTTTCTGTACCATATTTACTTTTCACTTTTAAAAAAATGACATTTTACAGAAATTGCTTTATCTGTGTTTTCCTGTGAAACCATTTATGAGGTGATATTTTTAGTGAGAGAAGTATTGAGTATAATTAACAAAGAACAACGTGATGGTCAAATCATTATTAACAATGGCTTCACCACAGGTGTAAGGTAAGGACCCCAGTTAACTCCAATCTCTTATGGATTCATCTCAGATTTAGTAGCCACAATGCCCCAGATCGTGTTAGCACTGAATACACAATAGTAATCAAGCTAGATATAACCTCTAGCCCAGCTGCAAGGGGCTGGTTAATCGCAGAGATGCAAGGTACAGACTGTGTTAAATCACTAACTATCCACTGAAAGCAAGTGACTGAAGCCCTTGACCTCATGAGAGACTGAGATGAGAAAGGAGTATTTTAAAACCTTCCCAGTAGGAGCCACGTGAGAGCAAGACCTGCAGGACAGGGTGGGGAGAAAGAGATCAGAGACCTGGCCCATACAAACCAGGGACAGCAAAAGCATAAGAAAATCAGAAGATGGAGACGTGGTCAGGATAGCCTGCCACTGGGAGCTCAGGGTAGTGTGCCTGTGCTCAACAGTGCAGCTGGAGAGCCAGCCAGAGCCAGGCCCCATGGCAGAGTCTCCCTGCCTGGTTATATATGCATTGCTGAGGCCAATGGGAAGTGGAAATTTTTATTTTATTTTGTTATTTTGTTGTTGTTGTTGTTTTGAGACAGGGTCTCTCTACACAGCCCTGGTTGTCCTGGAATTCACAATGTTGAACAGGCTGGCCTCAAACTCACAGAGACCTACCTGCCTCTGTCTCCCGAGTGCTGGGATTAAAGGTGTGCACTAGGCAACACTTAGAAAAGTTTATATATATACATATATATGTATATATGTATATAATTGTGATAAAGTTTGGAAATTTTTAAAGTTTACTTTTTAGTAAAACAGTTGGAAGCTGTTGAACTGAGTAGTCATTTACCCCCTCACTACCTCGGTCCCACAGTTAGCATGGGACTCCATCATGATTCTCATTGTGGTCCTGAAGCCGTCCTTCACTGTCCCCCCCCTTTTTTTAATTGCTTGAAAACTACTAAGTATTGAGCACGCACATCATCATAGCTCACTGCTTGTCCTATCAGCACACACATTAAGTAGAGTTTAGTATTGTTTTTGTTTTTAAGGTAAGTAATGTACAGATCTTATAGTTTCTCTTGAGATTGACTATGAACTTACCTCTAATGCCCACATCATCAAAAACAAAGAAAACAACCAAATTTGACCCTCTCAGAAGTTCCTTTGAGACCCCTCATAGCAGCCCCCACCTGCACCCCTCCCTCGCTGCTCCAACAAGACCTTATTCTACAATATTCTACAACACGAATGGACATTCTCAAGCTTCATCCAGTGTTTGCTCTGCCGTCTGGCTTCTTTTGCGCACTAGGTTTCTGAGATTCATCTGGGCTGTGTGCATCAGTATCATCTTCCTGTTTATTTTGTTGTTTGTTTTTTCAGTCTGTTACCCTGTTAATGGATCCCTGGGCTGTTTCCAGCCTTGGGCTTCGTTGAGTAGCCTTGAATGAGTTACTTTTGTGATGAAACAGCTTTGTTTCCTTGGGGCAATATTTTGTCATGGAGATGTTCATCTGTATTGGTACAGAAGTGCCAGGCTGGGTCTTCAAGGGGATTGTGTAATTCTATCATCCTTCCAACATGGGAGCACTCTAAGATTTTATACTTGACGGTTTCTTCCTAGCCATTCTGGTGGGGAAGGAGGGGATAAGTTCTATTTTTTAGATGCAGAAAATCATTTATTCAAGGACTTGATGGAGATTCATAAAGTCAATGGAAATCCCTGAAAATGTGAAAAAATATTAAATTCAATATCGTTGAAACTTACCCATCTTCATGACATCTGGGATTTTGTCCCTTGTAGGAGAATCTAAGAGTGTCACAAGCCCTTTTCACTCACTACTTCTTTTTATCCAAGATAGGCCCAGAAAATAGGTATATAAGTCAAACCCTTACCCATAATAAGTCATACAGAGAAGTTAGTGTTTGCATACTGTTAATATTTCTTAAACAACAGATTTGCATACTAATTGGATTTACTTTTACATAAAGGACTCAATGTTGGCTGAGCATTTGATATGCGGAACACATCACTTTCTGTGTTTTCCAGGGTTGATCAATTTTTTATTTTATAACCATCAATGTTGAGAATACCAGTTCACAAAAATACATAGTACAAAATGGTAGAAGTAAGCTTGAGACCATTTCTGAAGTTATCGGATCTTAATTCAACCAGAATCCATGAAGATTTGTTAAGACTTGAGTATGTTACTCTGATCTCAGGGAGAATTGGCCTACTATTAATTGAGAACATCTTGAACTAGAAAGAGTAAGAAGAGAAAGGCCCATGCCATCCTGATCTAAGCTGACTTTGCTACAAGACAATAAAATCATTGATATTTTACTCACCACAGAATTCAAATCCTGACACAATACAGGGCAAAGGTAACATGTTGAGGAACAATGGTAGGAAAATAGTAAATCTTTTTTTCTATAATTAATGTTTTCATCAGAGCAGGAAAAAAAACCCAATCCATAGCATACACCAGCCTGGAATCTGAGCTGAGGTGTGGCATGCAGCTTTGTTGGCACCACCTGGATGGCAGTCTGAGCCACACAAACTGGACAAGCTGGTGTTCTGACCCAAGGTGTCCCTGAAGTCACATGATGCAGTACAAGTGAGTACTGCTGGGAACACCTGGATTTATTATGTGCTCACTTTGAATTAATTTTGTGCATTCAGAAAGCTTTTATTATTATCAAACATTTAATGCTCCCCACATCCCCATGACTCATATGCTCATATACAATTGTGACCCACAGTTTTAAAATGTGTGGCTCTAAGTGAACCTAAATGGCTTTTACACCACAATAAACTAAGAATATAAATTGTAAAGGAATATTCTTTCAGAAAAATGACCCTGAAATCACACGCACACGCGCGCACACACACACAGAGGCAGAGAGAGACAGAAGAACAGGGAGCTAGAAGAACAGGGAGAGAGAGAGAGAGAGAGAGAGAGAGAGAGAGAGAGAGAGAGAGAG
>LOJH01064252.1:0-10621 GCA_001685095.1 Ellobius talpinus
TGTGTTGAACATGAATGGGAACAAACACTGCACATGTACACGTGTATTGAACATGAAAGGGAACAAGCACTGTACAGGTACACATGTGTTGAACATGAATGGGAACAAACTGCACATGTACACATGTGTTGAACATGAACGGGAACAAACACTGCACATGTACACGTGTGTTGAACATGAACGGGAACAAACACTGTGCATGTACACATGTATTGAACATGAATGGGAACAAACACTGAGCATGTACACATGTGTTGAACATGAATGGGAACAAACACTGCACATGTACCATGTATTGAACATGAATGGGAACAAACACTGAGCATGTACACATGTGTTGAACATGAAAGGGAACTCCATTATTAAGAAGTTTTCACAGCCTTACCGACAGAGGGTATTATCAAGGGTCTGACTTTGTACCACTGTGACAGGGGAGGACAGACCAACAGACAAACCAGAATCCCCTATTTTAAGCTGGATTTCTCTTAGTGCTAGTGATTCTGCCCTAACCACTTATCGCCATCCCGTGACTAGTACAGTGACCATCTTTTATTAATTTTTAAAATTTCATTCGAGGTAATAGTCTCCATTTTGTAGAAGTTAAAAATGTATTTCCAAAAATGTTTTTGAGTCTTGTTGTGGAGAACATGTTCTTTTTTGGTTTAGGTCATATAGGAAATTATTTTAATGTACTTAAATCTAATTCTTTTTCCTCCATTCCAAAGAAGTAGGAATTCTTGCATGTTTTCTTCTGCTAAGTATTTATTTTTCTATTTTTTTTTACACTTAACATTTTCATCCAGATATGTGGTGTAAGGGTGACTCTTTCCTGACTGTGTTTCATTGGGTCATGGCCATTGATTTTTCTCTGCCGATTTTTCATATTCTAGATTCTGTCTGTCTGTGAATGGGTATACAGGTGCACACGTGAGTGTGTGTGTGTGTGTGTTCGTGTGTGTGTATCTGTGTGTCTGTGTGACTTTCTGGACTTTATAAAGAGTATTCTAAATCAGCTCATGCATCAATTGGTATGCCAGTTTCACCCTGTTGAAGCTACTGAGATTTTAAGTATTTTACAGTCAAATACATTGCAGGTTTGCTACTTTTTTTCTTCAGTTCATGTCCCACCTCGTGTGGGAAGCACACTTTGTACAGCTCTGTTGAATCTAAGTCTGTAAACCTTCGGGAAAGGGTCCTTCGGGTTCTAAGTACCAAGTTAGTTTGCATATGTTCAAGGGCTTAAGTGTCACCTTGCAATAACAAAACGAGGAAAAACAAAAAGCCACTTACCCGGAAACTGACATGGGCTTAACCGTGGCTGGGAATGGTGTAATGTTGTAGGTATACTTTTCCCTCAGCTCTGCCAGCTGTGGGAAAGGGAACGGAGCCATCGAATAAACAGTCTGAAAGACAAAAGTGAAATTGCCAAGTCTTAGATGGTGACCTAACAACTCCCATGAGTCCTGTGTTAAAGAGGTTGATGCTCCAACAGGTTGAGGCCGAGGAGACAGATATTGCTCCTCATGCGACATCTTCTTTGAAGAAAGACAGAAGTATAAGGCAGGGATGGGAATGTAACTTAGTCAGCAGAGCGCTTGCCTAGCATGTCTGAAGCCCTGAGTCCAGTCCCCAGCACACATGGGTGGCATGGTGGTGCATGCCTATAACCCCAGGAGCGAAAGACAAGAAGATGGGGTCATCTTTAGCTAAGTAGTTCCCTTGAGGCCAGACTAGGCTGTATGAGATCCTATATAAAAAAAATAAAACGAAGCCAGGATATTGCAGATTGGGTACCATCTCTAAGCCTTGATGCAAAGGGCTCCAAAATCTGAGGCATTTAGAGCACCAACATTATGTGTTCCCCCCCGAAAAAAGTTCACATCTGATCCATGCAATGGGTTACAGATAAAAATAGGGATATACTCAAAATCTGGTATTATTACTAATATTACCTTCAGACACAAGTATGAAAATTGTATAACATAAAAATAAATCTTATGTTTAGACGTGTGCCCCATACCCAAGATCTCTCACTGCATACTTGCAAAGATCCCCCAAATCTGAGTTATTTCTAGTCCAAGCACTTCAGATAAGGGACATTTGACCCATACTGATAAACACAAGTGTCCCCACGAACAGCCAGCTGCGTGCAGCCGAGCATTCCGAATGAGGAGCATGGGTAGGGAAACTGGGCATCTAGCACATGAGGATATGTTATCTACCATACCAAAGAATGTCTATACCAAAGAATGCACACATGCCCCTCCAAAGTCTGGCTTGTTTAAAGTGTTTTGATAATGCCCATAGGCATTAACATCAGCTTTCTGAATAAAATTAAGTTTTGTGGAGACCTTGTGACTTATGGCAAGCTTTCCCCCAAAGAACCACCTTTTCAAAACCTGTGAATGAGCTCTAAGAGAAAATTGCTATAATTTTTAAAGGGAAAGAAAAGACAATAACAAGTTATCAAGCACAGACCGTCAAAATTCCACAAATAAAAACAAAGGAGCTGGGTGTGGTCGCTCACACTTTAATCCCAGCACTAGGGAGGCAGAGGCAGGCAGATCTCTGAGTTCAAAGCCAGTCTGGTCTAGAGAGTGAGTTCCAGGACATCCAGAACTATCCTGTCTCACGAAAGCGGGAGTAGGGAGACACTTGGTCTTACACCAGAATTTTAAGACTCCGTATCTTCCCATTAACATGATGAGAAGAATTCTGCTGACTCGCTTACTCTTAAATTTTAAGTGCTCCACACTCACTAACCAACCCTTCAGTTCTCACTCACCAGCATGTCTACATCAGTCCTACTTTCCTTTCTCCACAGAAGCCAATCAAATAACCCGATGAGGGGCTGAAAAATGACTTAGCAATTAAGAGTACTTGCTGCTCCTGCAAGGACTGAGGCTCAGTTCCCAGCACCCACATGGCAGCTCACAACAGCCTGTGTGTGACTCCAGATCCCGGGATCCAACTCCACCTTTTATCCTTCACAAACCCAGGTATACACACAGTGAACATATATTCAAATAGGTGAAATGCTCATGAATATTTATAAAGATAAATAAATCTTTTTAAACAATACGTGCTGATGAGCCTTTTCTAGGAGAGTCTTTTTAGGTGGTCTGTCCATTTCGGCAAGATTATTCCTCCAGAACAGGGATGTGGCATGGTGGGAACGGGAGGATGCTGAACGAAACATGATCGGTGCTGCGGCTCACTTTGTGGTTCGGTGCTGTTGCTGTGACAGTTCACACCTATCCTGCTGCTGGCCCCAAACGCCATGCCATCCTCCTATATACTTTCTATAGCAATTCAAGATTCCAAACAAGCGTGGGCTAAAACCCCTTCCCTTCTATGCTTATGCAAAGCTGCACAGCCTACAAGAGCACCAACCTTGTTTTTAAGCCGTCTGCTCACATACACTACGTGCTTGATTATCCACAAGGCTGAGACGCAGCATAAATTTAGCAACACTACACAACGCTTCCCACACCCTCAGCAGAAACAGAAGGCTCCTTGTGGCTCCCATTAGCAAAGTGTGAGATGACATCAGCCCCCAGCCTCTCTGGGCGTCCTCACCTAGTCTGAAAAGTGCAGGGTGTGAAGCTCAGGATGACAATTCCCTACAGCAGGAGGGATAGTTAAAGTCAGGGAGCAGCGCACGCGGTATGCACGTGAGTGTCCGTGCGGTGAGTACGTACGTGTCAGTGCAATGAGCATGTGCATTCAGTGCAGTGAGCACGTGCGGGTCAGCACTTAGATTCTTAACCTGGGCCATGTTTGTGTGGATTTTGTGATACTACACTTAACACACTCTGTGTGCCTAAACACGTCATGTAATTGTATTCGTAGTGAATTCTCATGCTTGATCTCACAAAGATAACCAACAGCTGGCTCCCTTCCAGTGCAGAATTCTCCACACAGCTTTTCGAAGACATGTGGGCAAGTGCAATCTTAGTCTCGGAACCCTAACTTTGGGCCCAAGAAGTACCTCCTCTTAGATGTCAGTTGGGAAGAATAGAGTCAACTGAGTCTGACCACACACACACCAAATGTCATCCCCAAACTGAACGCCCTGGTCATTCATGTAAACTTTTACCTGAGCAACTGAGAAACTGGACTTAAGCAGCTAAGAAATCACATCATTCATATTTTGTTTTAAAAAACTAACCCCCCCAAAATGTGAATACTTTCACTAGGAATTTCCAAATTGCTTAAGAATTAACCTAGATGCCTCACTGACCAAAACTGGGCACTGGCTCATGGTTTGCTTTAGCTCATGCTGTGTACACAGCACGGAACTGGAGTCTCCTAATCCCGCCTCGCAGACAACATCTACAAGGGAGGAATGAGCAGTAGCTGCTCCATGCCTCTGCTCTCAGCCCCACACAAGAAAGGGACTCGGCTGGGCCTATGGTTGTTTGTTCCCTCCTCCCTCTGCTGTTTATTTGTGGTTAGTGCCTCAAAGCCGCTGCTGGTGCCCTGAAACCAGCTCAGCCACAATCCTTCTTCACAGGGACACGCTTACGTGTATGACGGTCTCACATGGACACACTAATGTATGTGATGGTCTCACAGGGACACACTTATGTATGTGACAGCCTCACAGGGACACACTTATGTGTGTGACGGCCTCACAGGGACACACTTATGTGTGTGACGGCCTCACAGGGACACACTTATGTGTGTGACGACCTCACAGGGACACACTTATGTGTGTGACAGTCTCACGTGTGAAGACACATTTGGCCCACAAGCATGAGTGTCCCTAGTAAATTGCTCGCAACACTTGGTACTTGGAAAGCTCTAGGCGTCCAACTGATAGGTCGGAGATTACAAGAGATTCCAACTAAGGCTTTTACTAAGTCTCTTAGAGTCCACATGCGGTGCAGTAGCCGAATCTGAGAGTCCGAAGGGAAGGGAAACATAATTTAGCTCAGCGTCCCTCCTTGTCCCACAGGAACCCCTCTGGAGCGTCACCAAGAGAGGCCTCAAAGGCACTGCCTAAACACTTCCAGTTATGGGCACACACTACTGTAGGGCAGATGGCTTCCATTTTTGACAGAGCTAATTAATCAAACATTGTCCTTCTATTGAACAAGCACCAACATACTTGACATTTCCAGTCCCTTGCTGATGTAGGAAAAGTGAACAGCGTGGGCCCAAGGGCAGATCGGGCCCCACTCGTGACAGCTGCCTCCAGATGACAGTTTGTCATCCAAACAACATCAGGGTTTCAAAACACCTACAGCCCTTCTAGTAATTTTCCCTACAGTGTCCTCAAGGAATTTACCAGAGATATTGTCCACAATCTACTGTGACATCCTTAGTATCCTTCAACCTCCTGTCTAACGTGATCAATTAAAGAAATCAGAAGAACCGGTAAGATGCCTCTGCTGATACCTCTAAGATTGATGACCTGAGTTCAACCCCTGAGACCCGCACAACAGGAGGAGAGAATTTGCCCTGGAATGTGCTCCATGGCACGTGTATATCAGCAAACACACGCACACACACAAATAAATAAAGACATAATATTTTTTAAATATCCAGTAGCTGATGTAAAATCCGAGGAAGGTGATGTGATCTAGGCAGGGAGGAGAGGCTCAGATCCAGTATATTTGTCCATGTACAGTGTTTAGAGAGGACTGGGGAAGGTCCAGGTGCGAGAATTCCTGCATCCTCTTCAGCTCAAAAGTAAAAATCTTGTATTCAGCTCACATGTGTCCCACGAAGCCATTTCAAGTGTGCTGACAGATTTATGGTCCGCTATAGTGGGATCAGCCGCTGATTTTTTTTAAGAGCGAATAAAGAAAAGCAAGTGGCTTGAAATGACGTTTGCCATCTCTGTCTCTCTAACACTCCTTCACGCCAAGGAAAACCGGCAAGCTGACTCTCGGAACTACTAGCATGCATTTAAATAGACGTTTATATTTAGGCCCTGTTGAAAGGGAGTTAGTTACAATTCCTTTTCCACTATTGACACATTTAATGGGAAACATGGAAATGTAATGTGTAAAATTAGGCTTTGCTGGTCTTCCCACAGACGATGGGAGAAGGGCTTGCTGCTGACGTGAGCCTCATAGACCTACAGCACCTTCAGAGCCTACAGCACTCCCCTCAGAAAACACAGCTAAAAGCCACCCTCTCTCCTAATGCCTAGTAAGAAACACGGGCTGCACCACAGCTTTCATTCCTCCCGGCAATGTTTAAACACTCAGGGAACTGATGTGTGGCTTCTTCTTCTAATAAGGACTTCTGGTGCTATCAGGAAAAGCACTAATTGGACCAGAAGTCAGGAGCATGGGTCTCAGTCCTGGGTCAACTACTAAACCACCAAGAAACTGGCAAATGGCTCACATTCCAACTCCTGGTTTCCTCATCTAGAAGAGTTAGATAAGCTGTGATCTGTAAGCTCCATCCAGTCAGTGTTTTCCTAAGTCTCTAATGCCACCTGCATTAGAGGGACCTGTTTGCCAGTACTGGTGTTGAATACATCCCAAGGACATTTCTTATACGTAGTAGCTTTGAAAGCAATTGCCCTCCGATTCAACAGTCTTTGATTCAGTGTCTCCACTAAGCAACCAGTTACATGTTTATCTCTCTGCTGGACGCCATAGAGAATGTAACAAAGTCCCTTTCATTAAAGGACCTATGTCTTCCTTAGAAGGGGTTCACTCACTTCACAAAATAGCAAACAATACCAAATAACCTGCTTTTAATGTTCAATCAATTGTTGAACATCTTCTATACCAAAGATATACCAGTGGAGGCGCCATCAGTGAGGGTTGAGGTAACAGAGCAGAGATGGAAGACCTGGTGGATTAGTTGAATCGTCCTGAATGGAACAGCAGCAGGGACATGGCCTATGGAGGCTTGGTCAAGGACAGATCTGTAGACAGAGTGAGCGCTCCCGCTGGGAGGCGGTGCAGAGGACCACACATGGGGAACCAAAGCTCACTTCCAGGCGCCCCATCTGGAAACAAGCCTACCTTCCTCCCTCATAAATGCTACTGTCTTGTAAGCCAGAAACTTGTGAGTTGCCCGTGTCTTCCCTATTTTTCTTCCTCATCCCTATACCATGTTGACAGCCTCATCTAGCCAATGTCACTTGGCATGTACTGTCTCTGTCCCATTCTGGTCCTCACCTCCCTCACAGGACATGCTGGTATCAGATTAACGTTTTCAAATCTACATGTCACAGATCTTTCTGTATAGCTGACAGAAAACACAATTCAGGCCATTTTCCTCGTGCACTTAAAAACCTTCGGGTTCTACAGTTCCTGTTTTCCCTTAGTGAAGGGTCCAAAGAACCCTACAACTGTAGTGAGTACAAACACTGACCTAAAGACCAAGTCAGGCTCCTTGCCACTTCCAGAACCCACTGCCTGAAGAGCAAATCCTTGTAGGGCCCCTCACCGATCCTACATCAATCAATACCATCCTTTATTCCTGCTGCTCCCTCGGCCACTGTTAGGATTTGCAGTGATATGTTTGGGTTTTGGGTGAATGAGGGGTGGACTTATTAGCCTTCATTGCCAACTTGACTAGATTCAGAATCACCTAGGAGACACACCTCTAGATGATGAGGGTGTTTCTAGAGAGGTTTAACTGGGAAAGGAAGGTCTATCCTGAAGATGAATACCACCGTGCATGGGCTGGCATTTGAAACTGAATGAAAAATGAAAAGCAAGCACCCTCTCTTCTTTGCTCCCTGGTCCTCCCAGATGTAAGAAATTCCAGCTGTGTTTCCTGATCACATGATTCCACTATGACTCTTCTGTGCCTGCCCTGCCATGATGCTGTACCCATCTAAACCATGGCCCAAATAAAATTTTGTCTCTTAAGTTACTTTTCTGTTACAGCAATAGGAAAAGTAACCAACAGAGCCACCAACTGTCTATCGTCTCTGCACTGGTGGCTTCAACACACGCTGTCCTGGTTCGTGCCTCTGTTGCTGTGATAAACCATAACCAAATCCAAAGTAGGCAGAAAGGGCTGATTTTACCATACAAGGTCACAGTCCTTTGATGAGGGAAATCAGGGCAAGAACTCAAACAGAAACCTGGAGGCAGGAACTGAAGGAGAGACCATGGAGGAATGCTGCTCACTGTTTTTTCTCAGCTTACCCAGCTTTTATACAGCCCAGAACCACTCGCTCACAAGTGGCACCACCCACAGTGGGAAGAGCCCTCCCATATCAATCACCCATCAAGAAAATACCCCACAGACTTGCCTGCAGGCCAGTCTGATGGAGGCATTTTCTCAGTTGAAGCCCCTCTTCCCAAATGACCCTAGCTTGTGTCAAGTTGACAAAACTCATGCAGACAGATGTGTTGTGAAATGTATGTGCAACCCCAACATACAGACACAGGGCTAGACAGCTCCTATTCATCTTTAAAGGTGAAACCAGCATCAATTCCCTCATGGAAGCATCCTCTTACTTCATCTCCCTTCCCATTATTACCTTGGACCCCTGGGAATTAATTCTCCTTCTCCTCAGTCCTATACACCTCTCAGTGCACAACCCCAACTTCCTCTTCCTACATGTGTCTCCAATACTGAAGCCCAGGACCTAACTTTCAGGGAAACCAATATTGGAGAAGTTCCAATTCAAAGGACACTATAACAATGAAGAGACCAGAGCAAGAAGAGAATGATCACTCTGGCAGCAAAGAGCTGACTGCAGCAGAGCTAAGAAACTACAGCAGGGCCATCCTCTATGACCGAAAAAGAGAAGGCAGAAAACAAACCATGAATTCTCAATGAATATTTGCTTCAGGAATTAATAAGCCTTCTGAGCAACTCTCATCTCAAGACCAAAAAGCTAAGCACGGGCCCTGTCCTCAAGGAACTTATAAACCTTACAAAGGAAATAGGATGCAGTCTTAGACGCAGTAAAATGAGGTCAGCGCTCCCATGAGAGGCTTAAATGAAAGCATGAAATGGGCACTTCTAGGTTAGATGATGAGAGAAACTTCATGAAGGGCAGACACTTCCTGAAGGAAGATATCTGAGCTCAGAGAAGCAAGACTGTGCAAGGAGGGCAAAGGTCTGGAGGGTGTGTTTCCAGGCACGGGAAAACAATCGGACCCAACATAAAAGGGCACCCCGCCTAAGGGGAGGGGGTGAGCACAGTATGTTGAGTCTGTGCTGTTCAGGAGGCTGTGAGGAGCCCTCGGCGTGTCATAGGAGAGGAAGAAGAGCTCGTCTCTCCCCAAATCCTGCTTGAAGCACATGATTCCAGCAGTTTTGTAAGACTTCACGAATTTCACGCATGGAAAACGCCAGGCATGAAGCTGGGCAGCAGAACAATGCTCTCAGTAAAAGAGGCTTCCCTCTCAGAGAGGAGAGCAAAGACCAGTATATATGAGAGGCACTAGAATCGGAGCCCAGTCAACAGGGTCACACACACAATTCCTCTTTTGAGACAGGAAAGAAAGTTGAGCCTCAACAGCACGCGGAGATTCAAACACAGATGTCTGGGGAAGTTATATCAGACTGTCAGTATTCCCAAAAATCAGACAGGTTCAGCTAGGAGCAAGAGTTCCTGAGAAGGAGCTGTGGGACCAGGAGATGGGTAGAGGAGCAGTACTCATTTCTCCAGCCCTAAGTCAGTGCCTGAGTCTTAATTATAGTCTCTCAGATGAATTCCAGCATCCATAATGACCATAGGCAGGAAACCCAACATGAAGGTGGCACCAAGAGAAATAAGAAAGAGAAAAGAAAGCAAGTCCAGGAGACAGCTTTGGATATAAACCACACGTGATCTGGGACAAGAGGGAGAGGTAGAAAGATCAGAAGGAACCCAAAGCACTGGAGGGAACGAGGATAAAATGACGTCCCAGACCGTAGTGGAAAAAACACCAGAAAAATAACCAACCCTCGTGTCTCTCACAGAGACTTATAATTAATACAAGATAGCACCAGCTGACTATAAACCAAGATGCAGGCTGATTTCCATCTCGCCCTCCCTTCTCCTTATAAATACATCACCCGTCAGTCTTCCTGTAACAGGTCTCAGAAGCCTGGCCAGCAAGATGGCTCAGCAGATAAGAGGGCTTGCCACACAAGTCTGACAAGCTCTCTGTGGAGGGACAGAAACAACCCTTAAGGGTTACCCTCTGACCTCCGCGAGGATGCCGTGCTATGCATGCTCCTGCACTCACACAGAATATGCACATCAAGCAATAATAAGGGTTCCTTTAATCTCAGAATCAGATTCTCAATGAGTACCTGACGACTTTGTTTTTTCCCAGTTTGTTTTTTTTTACCTTGTACCTAAGCATGTCTAGGGAACAAATAGCCATTCGTTTCTTCCTTCCTCTTGTGATGAAGATTCTTATCAAATTATAGATTCTTGGCCAATGGAAAAACTAAGTCAAAAGACTGGCCCAATACATTTCTCGAAGATAGGGGCTCAGAATAGCATCATCTGTCACTCCCTCAGTCTTTGGGTTCCCATGCCCGCACTGCCCACACTGCCCAGAGCACCCACGCTGCCCACACTGACCACACTGACCACACTACCCACTCTGTCTACACTGCCCGCACTGCCCACACTGCCCACACTGCCCACACTGCTCACAATGACCACACTGCCCACACTGTCTGCACTGCC
>LOJH01064255.1:0-10621 GCA_001685095.1 Ellobius talpinus
CATGGGAAGTAGAAAAAGACAAGATCTCCTGAGTAAATTGGGAGCATGGGATCCAAGGGAGAGAGTTGAAGGGGAGGGAAGAGGAAGGGAGGAGAGTGGAGGAAAATATAAAACAATAAAATAAAATAAAGAAATTTCACTCACAGTCGTCAAGTCAGTTTGATTTCAGAGATATAAAGACAGCTCAAAATATGCAAGTAAGTGTAGCAGGAAACATAAGTTTGCCCAAGGTCACCCCAATTAATTAAAAAAAAACTTTGACAAAAGTAAACATCTCTTTGTGATAAGAACTCTGAAGCTAGGAAGACAAGGAACACAGTTCAACAAATTACAGTGCACACACAACAAAACCACAGTGACATAATACTAGATAAGAAAAATACAAATTATTTCTTCCAAAATCAGAAATCAGACAAGGTTGTTGATGCCGTTTGCCCTTGCTCAATATAGTGCTTTAATTCTTAGCCAAAGCAATAAGGCAGTAAGTAAAATAGAGAGGGTTACAGTAGGAAAGAAGGCAAATTACTCAAATTATTCCAGGCACTATGACCCTATGCCTAAACCTAAAGATTCCACCAGAAAGTTCTTAGATCAGGAGCTTTATTTTATATAAATGAAAAACTAGCTGAGATAGAAATGGGAAGATCAACTCATTTCTTTTATTGAAAAGACAATATCTAGGTATAATTTTTTTTTGTTTAGGGATTTCTTTTTTCCAGCTTTTATTTAAAAAAACAAAAACAATTTTTTTCATTTTGCATACCAATCCCAGTTACCACTCCCTTCCCTCCTCCCATTCCCTTCACCTCCCCCCACCCCACCCCATCCACTCCTCAGAGAGGGTAAAGCACATTGCTTTGAGGAAGGACAAAGGCTATATCTACTGTATCTAGGCTGCACAAGGTATCCATTCAAAGGGAATGGGTTCCAAAAAGCAATAGGGATAAATCCGAGTCCCACTGCCAGTGGCTTTGGAGTCTGCCCCAGCCATGCAACTGTCACCCACATTCAAGAGGGCCTAGTTTGGTCTTATGTTGGGTCCTTCCCTGTCTGGCTGGAGTTGGTGAGCTCCCATTAGCTCAGGTAAGCTATTTCAGTGGGTGTACCCATCATGGTCTTGACCTCTTTGCTCATGTTCTCACTCCTCCCACTGTTTGACTGGTTTTTGGGAGCTCAGCCCAGTGCTCTGCTCTGGATCTCTGCCTCTGCTTCCATCAGCTGTTGGATGAAGGTTCTATGATGACATTTAAGATAGTCATCAATTTGATTACAGGGCAAGGCCATTTCAGGCACCCTCTCCAATGTTGCTTAGGGTCTTAGCTGGGGTCATCCTTGTGGATTCCTGGGAATTTCTCTAGTGCCAGGTTTCTTGCTAGCCCCATAATGGCTCCTTCATTCAAAATATCTCTTTGCTTGCTCTCTTTCTCTGTCCTTCCCCCATCTTGACTATCCCCTTCCCTCAAGTTCCCCCCTCCCCTTCTCCTCTCCTCCTCCCCTTCCACCCTCCCTTCTCCCCCAACCCCCATGCTCCCAACTTTCTCAGGAGATCTTGTCTATTTCCCCGTCCCAGAGGAATCTATGTATGTTTATCTTAGAGTTCTCCTTGTTACTTAGTTTCTCTGGGGTCTTGGACTATAGCTAGTTATCCTTTGCTTTACAGCCAGTATGAACGTATGAGTGAGTACATACCATTTTCATTTTTCTGGGTCTGGGTTACCTCACTCAGAATTGCTTTTTTTAGTTCCATTCATTTGCATGTAAATTTTAAGATGACGTTTTGTTTTTTTTTTTACTGCTGAGTAGTAGATGTAGCTGTGTAAATATGAGGGGCATCTAGGTTGGTTTCAGATTCTGTCTATTACAAATAACACTCCTATGGGGGATACAGAGCCTGAACAGGCCATCTTCTGTAACCATCAAGGCTTCCAGTGGAGAAAATGGTACACCAATCCAACAACAAAACGTTTGACCTATGATTTGTCCTGCCTGTAAGATGTGCTAGGATAAATATGGCCCAGAACTTGTGGGAGCATCCAATCAATTACTGATTCAACTTGAGACCCACACCACGAGAGGGAGCCCACCCATGACAGTGCCTGGAGGGTCAGGAACCAGAGATCAGACAGCCTAGAAACCAAAGATAGAATGTAGAACTAAACACAACTTGCAAAAGTTTTTTTTTTAAAAAAAAGTAAATGAAATGATTCCTAATGATATTTGGCTATACTCACATATTGGAGCCTAGCCTGACTGTCATTAGAGAGGCTTCACCCGGCAAATGGTGGGATCAGACACAGAGACCCATAGCTAAACATAGTCAGGGCTCTGTTAATGCCAAAGAAGTGGGGAGGGAAGAACTGTAGGAGTCAGAGGTGTTCAAGGCTACAAGAACATGGCCCACATAGTCAACAAACCAGGGCCCACTGGGGCTCAAAGAGACTGAAGCGATAATCAGCAAACCTATATGTTTCTGACCTAGGTCCTCCACGTAGATGTTTTTGTTGTGTACCTTGGTGTTCTTGTGGGACTCCTAACAATGGGAATGGGGGTTGTCTCTGACTATTTTGCCTGCTTTCCGTATATGTGTGTGTATGTATATATACATAGCATATCTATGATGTCCTTCAATATATAAATATGTATGCTATATATACAAATATATTGATAAATATATAAACACAGCATTTTGAGTCTTTTAATGTTGCTTAATGTATATGATTTCAGGGCTGCTCAGTTGGAATTGAATAACCAATTAGAGGATCATAGCTTGGGACAACTAATTCTCCCTCACTCAGAAGTCTTTAGTTGCCTGTGGTTCTTTGTCTAAAGGTGGGACCCTGTGAGACTAGGGTGGGACCCTAATTTGATAGCATGTCTATTGTTGTTGTCATTGTTCATGTACTGTATGGGGAGCCATATTGCTGAAGTCTCATAGGTGTGGCTTCTAGGATATTTCTAGAAGACATAAACTCACAGCAAACTTTCTAATCCTCAGGCTCTTAAAATCCTTCCGTCCCTTTCCATGATGTTCCCTGAACCTTACTTGTAGGAGTTTGCTGTATATGTGTCCATCAGGGCTTAGTGCCCTATGATCCAATGATCTCTGAATTATGACCAGCTGTGGTTATCTGTAATGGTCTCCATTTGCTGCAAAGATTAACTTTTTTAATGAGGGGTAAGAGATATGCTTATAATGTGGCTACAAGAATAAGTATTTAGAAGGCAGTCAGGATTTATGCTGGTTTAGTAAAGTGGGTAGTAGAAGATCTTCCTCTATCATCCATGATGTCACTAGCCCTAGGGAATTCGATAGATACCCAGTACTAGGCATGATTTCCCTCATATTGAGTTGATGTTAGGTCCAATTAGACTACTATTGGCTACTTCCAAGATATGAGTATATCCTTAAGGATTTTTTTTGCCATGCTGGCCATTGTTGTGGTCTATAGGCATCAGGACTGTGTAGGGCTAAGGATTGCTTCCCTCCCATGGAAGTTTGTGGACACCTTCAGTACACCTTCAGTCCTCAGGGATGAGATGTTCGAATCTGAGCCAACATGAACCCTCTGAGTTCTGTGTCTGATGTGTCTGACACTTTTTACATAGTAGCAACAAACAAGAAGAAAAAAGATCATGCTCCCATTCAGCAAAGCTTCCAGAAATCTGAGAATAATCCTAACCAAGGAGAGGAGAGTGAAACCGTTAGTATCTGAAGAAAAAGATTGAGGACAACACTATAAAAATGGAGAAACCTCTCATGGATTGGTAGAATTAATTTTGTGAAAATGACTATTCTACCAGAAGAAATCTACAGACACAGTACAATCCCAAGCAAATTCCCAAAAAAGTCTACACAGAAATAGAAAAAAATGCAAAAATTCAAATGGACCTACCAAAGAATAAGGATAGTCAAATCAAACTTGAATGAATAAAAAGAATAGTACTGGACAGATTACCATCCCAGATCTAAAGCTATATTGCAAAAGGTATAGTAATAAAAGATGTGCAGCATTGGCACAAAAATTGGTGAATAAGCCAATAGAACACAACTGAAGAGCCAAACATTAACACATACAACTGCTGTCATCTAACATTCACAAACATGACCAAAACATATGCTTGAAAAAAAGACAAATTTTGCTAGAAAATAGTGCTAGAAAATTGAAAAATTAGAAGTCCATATGCAGAAAAATGGATCAGTTTCATATACCTAACACAAAAACTAACTCCAAATGGTCTGTTGACCGAGATTTTCTGTCCCGCCCGGTCCTGCAGCCATTAAATCCCAAAGAAACACACAGAGGTCTACATTAATTATAAACCAGTTGGCCCAATAGCTCAGGCTTCTTATTAACTCATAACTTATATTAGCCCATTATTCTTGTCTATATTAGCTGTGTGGCCTGGTACCTTATTTGGCGAGGCAGTCATATCTTGCTTCCTCTGAGGACGGGCCACAACTGCAGACTGTGCTTCCCTCTTCCCAGCATTCTTGTTGCCCAGCCTCTACTTCCTGCCTGGTCACCCTGCCTATACTTCCTGTCTGGCTACTGGCCAATCAGCATTTTATTAAAANAGCTCAGGCTTCTTATTAACTCATAACTTATATTAGCCCATTATTCTTGTCTATATTAGCTGTGTGGCCTGGTACCTTATTTGGCGAGGCAGTCATATCTTGCTTCCTCTGAGGACGGGCCACAACTGCAGACTGTGCTTCCCTCTTCCCAGCATTCTTGTTGCCCAGCCTCTACTTCCTGCCTGGTCACCCTGCCTATACTTCCTGTCTGGCTACTGGCCAATCAGCATTTTATTAAAAATAATACAAGTGACAGGATAAAAGACCATTGTCCCATAGCATGGGTCAAAGGCCTCAATTGAAACCTGAAACACTGAAATCAACTGAAGAAAACATAGGCACTACTCTACAGACATAGGGCAGAAAAGGACTTTCTGAATACAACTCCATTTGCCTAAATTTAACTAAAGCCAACAATTAGCAAGAAGGACTTCATAAAATGGAAAAATTTCTGTCCATCAAAAGAGTCATTAGAGTCAAGAAAAAGCTCAGGGAATTTGAGAATCTTTGCCAACTGAACATCAGAAGGAGGATTAGTATATAAAGTACTCAAAAACAAAGGGTCAAGAGAACAAAGAGCCTAATTAAAAAGTTGGCTGTGTTTCTGGACAGAGAGTTCTCAAAAGAAGAAAAAATGGCTGGGAAATATCTCAAATTTTTTTCATCATCCTTGTCAATGAGGTAAATTCAAACAAAAACAACTTTAAGATTTTATTTTACCCCAGTCAGAATGTCACAGATCAGCCAAACAAATACTGGAGAGGATGTGGGGAAATGGGGACCCTTATCACTTGGTGGGAATACAAATTGATGTGTGCCGTGTGTGTGTGTGTGTATGTGTGTGTGTGTCTGTGTTTGTGTAGTTTAAGCCAAGTTATTCCATTATTCCACTTGAGTTGACAGTGTTTCCAGTAAGAGTTATAGAGTGTCTAATAAAAACCACAGTACTAGACATGAGAAACTTTCTACTGAGCTGTTGGTCAAGTGTGATCACAGGATTCCCAAAACAATATAGGTTACTGCTGTTGCTCTTTCCTGCTTTGCTGAGGCTGAAGATAAGTCCTGATTGCTGAATCCTTCTTTCTTTACATTTATTTCTATGGTGGTGGGGCTGGAACTCAGGGCCTTGTGAGTACTAAAAAGCTGCTCTACTAGTAAGCTATATCCCAGATTTAAGTTTACTTTTTCAAGGATTTTGTCACAGCAGTGTAAAGCACTAGTACAATCTCTACCATCTAAAGATTCTCTGTGTATTTCTCGAGCTTCTGACCAAATACAAGTTCAAAATCAAGTAGGTTTTCTAGTAGTGAAACTATACATATTTTTCACAAGGACAATTTTGATATGTGATATATTTAGGATATAACAAGATTTATGAAAATATCTATTTAAAAATGTTGTATTATCTCAGCAGTATCCCTGAAATGCACCAAATTCTGCAAATGTAACTTGGAGCAAATGACCTAACAGGTAATTGAGGGCCCCAAGATTTACTAATGTAGTGCAGTGTAAGTACTTAGAAGAATGAGGTTTTTTCTTTGTATCTCTGTTCAGGAGTCCTCTCCTCTACCTGAGCCAAATCCTATTCTCAACTCACATATAGTGAGTACATCAAAGAAATGAGTGAAAGACAAAAGTATTTCAAAACTGTTTTCTATATATAAATGTAAGTTTATTTGGTCATCCATTTGATCACAGTTCTCCCCCACCTTGGCAATACAATTTTTTAAAGTTTGATTAAGAGTTGGGGATTTTATTTGAGGAGGAAACATGATTAAATAATACTTACACCATCCAACATAAGCTTCTATAAGTACATTGACATGCCTATTTTAAAAGCACAAGTGACAGTAATTGCGTGGCCTGATTTTAAAGGAATTCTACCTACGTCTAAATCATGTCTCCAAGACCTAATGGGCAGTAATAAAATTCTCTGATGAATTTTACCAAGGTATGTTCTGAATCACACAGAGTTCAATGTCCTAATGAAGAACACCTGAGTTAATCATAAGTTAGTAAATAAAATGTATTTTTCTCACCACTGTGACTAGAGGTCAAAAGGAAGAGCTCAGAAATACTCAAACACAGAGTGCTGTAGTTCATCCCACTGTTCTAAGGCCCAGATATTTAAGGAGACGACATGGTTATCTTACCTCCAGAATTTCAGAGAATTTGAGCGTTTGGTACTCACAACTGTGGTGTTAAGTAGTTTGATACTGTTCTGGATCCCTAAAGCTGACAACACTGCTAATGTGGGGGATAGATCATGAGCATATAACCATGTTCAGATCCTAAAACCTTCTGGTGCTCCCGAGACGAGAGCTAAGACTGGGCTAACACTGGCAGCAACTGCAATCAAACAGTTCTCCCAGGCTTCCAGCCCACCCCTGACTTCCCTATGGGAACATTCTGCTTGGAAGGGCTAATAATAAAGACATGAAACTTGGAGGTTCCCTTTCTCCATGTGACAAAGCAGAATGAAAAGGGGTAGGTGTTTTGTAATTGAGAGATACCAATAAAAAAAAATACAGCCACAGAGGATTCTACTAGTTGGATCTTTACTCAGCAAAAACAAAGCGACTAATTCCAATAAAACTAAACCACTGTTTCTCCAGAGGGCTGGAGTTTGATTTCCCAGCACCCATACTGGTCAGCTCATAACTGCCTGCTACTCTGGTTCCAGGGGATTCAGCATCCTTTTCTGGTTTCCAAGGGTACAAATACACATGCGCACACACATATACACACAAATTTATTTTAGAATTTTAAAAATCAACCAGCCTAGGGAATATAGATTAGTGGGAGAATGCTTGCCAAACACGCATGAGGCCACGTGGTCAAACACAAATACAAACAAAAACAAATTAAAAGAAATAGAAGAAAAAATGAGTATTAGATGGGCTTTGTGGGAGTATACCTGTAAGCCAGGTTTTGGCACACTCAGGCAGGAGGAGCACAAGTTCAAAAATAGCCTAGTCTATAGAGTTAGAACCTGTCTTAAAAGCAAAACAACACAACACAGAACAAACTTACTCCAGTCTCTCCAGATGTAACCATTAGCCCTGGCGAGATCTACCTGTAAAAGCCTCTCCTCCAAGCCCATCTCCATCCCCTAGGGACTTGGCCTTTTTGTGTGGACCCAGGGTTCCCCTAGTACTCCCCTGTCCATTTTATTTCTAACTCATCTATCTGGGACCCCACATGGACCACACTTGGATAGGACTCAGAGTGGGCAACAATAACCAAATGATGAACCACCTTCCCAAAAAAGACAAGACCAGCACTCTACACTAAAAACAATTCAAATATCAGAACTCCAGATAACTACATCCACTATAAAATCACAAACCTGAGAAACCACAACCATATGAATCCAGCAACCTCGTTTTGCAAGGCCATGAGGAAAGCAATTTAGCTGAAACACAAGAAAAATATTTCAAAGTAGAAATTATGAATGTGCTTGAAGACATAAAAGAGGATATAAATAAAAGCCTTAATGAGGATTGTGAAAGCACAAATAGTGAATATTGAAAATAATTCAAGATGAGAGGAGAATCTAACAGGCAATTAGAATCCATAAAGAAAAACCCAAACTGAAATGAAAAGAAAAATAGAAAACAGGTTGTCAAACAAAAACTTTAGATTAAGGAACATGGAAGAAAGAGTTTCAGATGTTGAAGACCTGATAGGAAAAATGGCTAGTTTGTTAAAGAAAATGTTAAACCTAAAAAACAACCCAGGAAGGAAACATCCAGGAAATCTGCGACAGTATAAAACAACAGCATCTATGAATGAACGGCATAGAGAAAGGAGAAGAAACCTAAGTCAAAAGCACAGAAAATATTTTTAACAAAATCATAGAAGAAAATTCCCCAAATTTAAAAAAGAAGGTGCTATAAAGTTATAAGAAGCATACAAAATACCAAATAGGTGGGCTTGGGGGAAAAACATATATGACACATGGTAGTCAAGGCACTAATATAAGGAATAAAGAAATGATATTAAAAGGTGAAAGGGAAAGAACAGGTTACAAATAAAAACAGACCCATTAGAATAACACTTGACTACTCAGTGGAGACTCTGAAAGCCAGAAAGACCTGGACAGATGTTCTACCATCTCTAAGAGACCACAGATGCCAGCCCAGACCACTATACCCAGAAAAATCTCAATCACAACTGATGGAGAAAGAAAAACATTCCATGGTTAAAAAATATTAAGTAATTTCTCTCCATTCATGCAGCTCTACAGAAGGCACTAGAAGGAAATATTTACTCTGAAGAGAGGTCTAACTACACCCAACGGGACACAAGAAATAAATAATTCCAGAACTGCTAACTAAATAAAAGGGGGATGGTGAAAAAGCCACACCACCACAACAAAATCGTGGAAGTTAATAAGCATTTTTCATGAGTACTGCCCAACATTAATGGTCTCAGTCCAGAATACATCTTCTGCTACATCCCAGAAGCATACCTTAACAACAAGGACAGACATATGCTTTAAGGGAAAAGGATGGAAAAGAATAATCCAAGCAAATGAACCCAGGAAGTATGCAGGTGTAGCCATTTTAATATCTGTTAAAATAGACTTCAAACAAAAACTAATCAGAAAGAATTGGGAAGGACAGTACATACTCATCAAAGGAAAAATCCACCAAGAAGAACATTGCAATCCTAAACATTTATACACCAAATACCAGGGCACCCAAGCTATAAAAGAAACACTACTACAATTAAAATCACAGCCTGACCCTCACACAGTGACAGTGGGTGACTTCCATATTCTGCTCTTGCTGATAAACAAATCATCCAGACAAAAACCAAACAGAGAAATGCTAGGTTAATTATTGTCTTAAATCAACCTAACAGAATCTATAGAACATTCCACCCAAACATTAAAGAATTATTCTTTTATCTCAGCAGCCCATGGATCTTTCTCCAAAATTGACTGCAGATTAGGGCACAGACAAACTCTCAACAGTTTTTTAAAAACTGAAATAACACTGTACATTTTATCTGATCATCATAGATTAAAGCCAGATATGAACAATAGAAACAGCAGAAAGTTTACAATTCAGAAAAACTTAACAACTAACCACTGTATGAAAATTAGGTCAAGACAAATCAACAAGAAAATAAAAAATGTTTTTTAGGATTAAGTGAAAATAAAAACACAATTTACACAAACAAACGAGAAACAATGAGAGCAGTTCGAAGATACAAGTTTGCAGCCCTAAGTGGCAACTTCAAAAACTGGAGAAATTTGTTCATAGTAACTTAGTGACACACTTGAAATCTCTAGGAAAACACAAAGAAATAATACCCGAAAAGAGTAGATGTGAAAAAATAAACACGGGGCTAAAATCAATTAAATTGAAACAAACAAACAACAGTAGCAACAACAAAATACAAAGATTCAATGAAACGAAGACTTGATTCTTTGAGAAACTCAACAGGAATCAGAAATCTTTAGCCAAATTAACCAAAGGGTAACGAGAGAAGATCCAAATTAATAAAATTAGAGATAAAAAATGAGCCATTAAAACAAACACTGAGAAATCCAGAGAATCATAAAGATTTAATTTAAAATTCTGTATTCCATGAGATTGGAAATAGATTAATTTCTTGATATAAATGATCTATAAAAGTTAAACAAACAGTTAGTAGACGCATAATCCCTCACTAAAACAGAAGCAGTACCTAAAAAATCTCCCACCACCACTCCCCAGCAAATAATGTCCCACAGCTGGATTCAGCACAATTCTACAAGACCATTAAAGAACCACTAATGTAAACACTTATTGAATTATTTCACCAAATAAGTGTGCGGTATCTTCAGCAGTAGGGTCTTACCATTAGGTCGTGGAGAGTAATGAGTAGATTTGGAAGTAGTAGTCTGTGATATTTTGAGGGCTCTATGGAACACCTTTGGCCAATGACTCAACAAGATATAACCCAAAAAGTTTTGTTTTTTTTTTTATCTTTTTTTAATTTATTTTATTTTATTTTATTTCAGACACTTTTTTATTGTTATTAAAAAATTTT
>LOJH01064256.1:0-10621 GCA_001685095.1 Ellobius talpinus
AATATCCAATTCTATTCCATACAATGTGTCTTCCCACGTGTCTCCCACCCACGCGCCCGCCCGCCACCACTGGGTGTCTCCCACCCACGCGCCCGCCCCTCGCTGCTGGGACTCTGCTCTGACAGGGACTCACTACCGCCTGCCCACCACGGTTGCTCTGAAAAATCATAAAACCCCGAGGATATCAGAAGGTCCAATTGTCAAAACAGTTATTTGAGGAAATTTGTGTCTTTGAAATAATTCTAGAACCTTATGGAAAAGGTGAATGTTGAAAAATCATAATTTTTGAAATTGAAATTCAGAGCCAGAAAAGGTAGTCAATGACTATATAAAGAATGGAGTATTTAGTCACTTACAATGAATATCGCAGATTTATTCCTAGATTAAAATCTAGTAAATGAACTGGACGATGGTGGCACATACCTTTAATTCCAGCACTTGGGAGGCAGAGACAGATGGATCTCTGTGAGTTTGAGACCAGCCTGGTCTACAAGAGCTAGGTCCAGGATAAGCTCCAAAGCTACAAAGAAACACTGATTCAACCCCCATCCCCCAAAAAATCCTAATAAATGAACCAGAAAAAAAATAACCATAAGTGTTGGGTCTATTTTCTTCCTACTCAAAACTTAACCAGGCATTTAATGCCCTTCTGACAAAATTAATAACTACATATTATCTGGTCTCAAATCAACAGTAAGTCACAAAACCAAACAAAACGGTGTTTCACTGTAGAACTAACTCTTTGAATGAGAGTGTTTGTTCAGCAATGTGCTTTAGAATAGCAATGAGCACACATAGTAATATGTCTTTGCCTTCTATTTTCTGTACTCAAAAATTCTTCTAAAACTCTTCAAGGAGAAGGAGCCACTGTTGAGATAATGAAGCTTGCAAAATATATCTAAACGTTTCTATTAAGCATACATTTTTCTTCATCAAAATAAAACTTTGAAGGGTAGTTAAGCTAGGCTTCATAAACCATGAATATTCCAGTACAAGAAAGGGTATCAGTTTACCACAATCAGTAGGTTGATCTGCATTTGTGGTTTTCAAAGATGACTGTAACTTCATAATAATGTTACTTTTAAAATACAGATCATTCTTACATTATTCAGATGCACCTATAATCTGCTTGTCCATTGATGAGTTAGCAAAAACTGTGCAGAATGTTAAGGGAGCTTAGAATAGGCCAATACTGAAGTACTGGCAGTGTAGCAACTCTCCTAACTGTATGTCTAATGTGAGCCACGAACTTTACCTGTGAGATTCAACAACCCGGATGAATCAACAGGTAATTGTAGGTTGACAGAGACATTGAGAGATAGATGTGGAAATCGCAAGAAAATTTTCACAGAAATTACAGATTTTTAATTAGGGTACTATATTTTTTATGAAGAATACTAAGAGAAATCATGTGAGAAAAGGTAACTTTAGATGAGTTTTGCTTCATCCTGAATGTTCTATTTCTGTAGAATAAGAGATTAATATACTCAACACTTTGAAGAGAACAGTGAGTATTTCATCTGTACTACAGAATGTGTCATATTCCTCAACTCTGTTTTCCTTTTTATTCCATCTCTTAGATGTTTGTTTACAGCAGCTGTACAAGACCCTCACGTGGGAGGCTACTGTTAAGCCATTGTTAAATATAGGCAAATGATGTTTCCTCACGTGCTGGTAGGAAAGATGTAAGTTCTAAATGATAACTTTGCAAGTTGATACAGAAGTTACCAAGCGGTATGTACTCAAGTGCACTCTTTCTGTTCACTGTCAAATGCCTTGCAAAAGAGATAGAAGTGAGTCAAATGAAGGCCTTGAAGACAGCAACAGAAAAGAACCACATGTGTTCAGTTTGAGGAGAAAATTGTCAGAGAACAAAACTAAGATTATGAAGTTGGTAAAAAAGCAACTACATTTACTGGTCTGGAAAGGTGGGTAAAATGTTTGATGTACAAACCTGAGGACCTTCGTGTGGATCCCCAGCACCCACATCAAAGCAGATATGGCTCTGCGTGTATGTAAACCCCGCAATAGAGGATGGAGGTGGGCAGATCTCAGGGCCTCACTGCCAGCCAGGCAACATGAAATGGTAAACTGCATCTCCTGTGAGAGAATTTGTTTCAAAGATGAAGAATGCCCAAGTAAAACAGCCATGTGGACCTCTTTTTATACCTGACAGACACGTACACCCATAGACAGACTAACAGACAGGTATGCATGCACACATAAAAACTATAAAAGTCATAATTACATTAAATTGTGAATTATTCTTTTATCATAAAGAAATTGTACTACACTCATCACCCTTTTCACATTGGGCATTCCTCTGTGTGTGCCTGAGTGTGTGTGAGAGTGTGTGTCAGTGTCTCTGTGTGTGTGTGTGTGTGTGTGTGTGTGTGTGTGCTGTGTGTACAAGTTAATATGTGAATGTGAGATTTTGGTGACACCATGCTCATGTGGAATACAGAGGACAATCTTGAGTGTTGATCTATACATTCTACCTTGTTTAAAACAAAATCCCTTGGTACTTTCTGCTCTAAGGCAGTACCAACAGATGTGTAAGCATCTAGATTTTCCTGTCTCTGTTTCCCATCTCCTTCTTGGAGTGTTGGGATTGCAGACACTCATACTGTATGTCCACCTCATATGTGGATTCTGGGAATGTACAGTAAGCACTTTTACAATTGATCCATCTCCCCAGTCCTCTTTGCATGTTCTTTTCCTAAAGTTTGTGCTATATTTTTACCACCATAGATTTCGTTGTTAATCCACTACTGTGTACTCAGAGGCTAAAGCATTTACATTATTAATAGACTAGATACCAAAATAGAACTTTGTTGAAGAGGCAAATGCTCAAATTTAAAATGAACACAATGTACAAGTTGCCTCATTCTGTTCAATAAATTTTCAGATGTAAAGTAATGAAATGTCATTACAGGACCACATCCTCATTTTGCCTTGAAAGAAACCACTGTGAGCCCATACTACACTTGTTCCACAACTGCTAAATATTTAGAAGCAATGAGGAGTGACTAATAATCATAGACATATAGACACAAATTACTTTCATATTATTTACATTCAAATAGAAACCAAACCATGCTATGTGGAAGCACATAGTGAGTGGATGTTTTAGGATGTTCATGGGCAGAATTATTAAAATACTCCAAATTTAGCTCAATTATTCCAATTATATATATTCTGACATATGGTGGTTAATATGAAGTATACCATGCTGATAATTTATATATGTAAATGCTCTAATGGTATATAAGAAATACTTTGATTTTTGTCTCTTAAAATTCCAATTTAGGAACTGGGGATGTAAGTCTGTGGCAAACTTAGTATGTGCAAGGCCCTGGACTCAATCCTCTGCATACAAGAAGAGAATCTAAAACCAGGGATGTGCATTTCAGACATGACTTTGCACGATAATATTCCTTAGTGCTTTTTCTTTGTATTAGATTTATTTTATTTATAGTGTTTTGCATGTATGTATACACGTACACGATGTTCATGATTTGTACCTAGAGAGGTAAGATCTCTTGGAACTAGAGTTAAACATGATTATGAGCCATCATGTGGCTGCTAGTAACCAAACCCAGGTTCTTTGTAAGAGCAACAAGTGCTCTTAACCACTGAACCATCTCTTCCACCCTGCCAAATGCTGTTTCTTAACTATTTGTGATGATTTCAAATGTGAACAAATACCAGAGCCCCAACCAAGGAAGGGTTAGTGTCTAGTACTTCTAGGCCACCATGATCACCTACATGATAGAATGCTAGTAAAAGCTGTTGACTAGCAGACAAAGGCGTGGCTAAGTATCATCTAATGAACAACAGTTTCAGCTCTTCCACAGGAAAAAAAATACACAAGTCAAAATATAAAAATATCAACCACTGATGAGGAATGCTACTTTAAAATATAAGCTGCAAACACCAAGTTGATTTAATGCAATCATTTCTTTAATTATGTCTGCATGGATACAAAGCAGATTGAAAGAGTAAATAACATTCTTTAATGTTTCAGAATTTTCCTTAGTTCATCTTTTATAGTATATTAATAAGAGTATGGTGACTGATATGTTCATTCTCTGTTTATATGAAATCCAAGATCCTGCAAAAACATACTCCTGCTCACTCTATGTGAGTATGCACAGAATTTTCTTAAATAATATTATTTGAAAATGAGATTTTTTTTCTGTATTTGCCAGCTAAGCAGATTTTGTTATCTGGTTCTTACTAGAAAAAATAAAATCAGTGCTTTAGGGCAAAGAAAATATAAAGCTGAATTGGAAAATATTTTATTTTTAAGATAATAATTTGCAAATTCCTTTTAGTTTAGATACAAGCAAGGGGCTACAAAAGTGGTAACCAAGAACATAGAACATTCTGGTCATAATTTTCTTAGTGATGAATTTTCCTAGATATTCATAATTGTCTTCTGCTTAATGGGACCCTGAAATCTGGCACCCGGTTCCACCCGTGACAACTTATATTTTATATTTTTCACTCCTTTATTGTCTGTCACCACAAGAGAGTTTTAGGAATAAGCACAGACATTGAGCTTTCCTCTCACAAGTCAATGGTGAGAAATAACAACATTGACAAAGACTCCGTGGAAAGGTTGGTGACAGAGCTTTGTCATGTGACATCTGGGTTACTGATGCAGAGCAGCACAGCTGAGATGTTCCAGCAAGCTTTTAAGATCTGTTTCAATAACCATTTTGGTGACATAAGCAGATTAACCTTATGAGCTAACAGAACACAAAGGTGCTTGAAGAGTTAGAACCGTTTTAATCCTGATTGTCGGAACACTCTCGAGAGCAGCAGAGGTTCTCAACCCTTGGATCACGACCATTTCATAGGGGTTGCATGTAGATCTCCTGTGTATCAGATATTTACATTACTATTTATAGCAGTAGCAAAATCACAGTTATAAAGTATCAAGGGAAGTAATTTCATGATTGGGGTCAGCACAACATGAGGACCTATATTAAATGGTCCCAACATTAGGGAGGCAGAGAACCTCTGTTGTAGAGTGAAGCAAAACACAAAGGAGCCTTCCTCAACATAATTTGAAAAACACTTGGGGAAAATGAACAAAATAAAATGTGTCTGGAAGTGAATAGAGCAATAAGTGAGTGCTCACAAAGGTGTCCTTTCCAGTTTGAGACACTACAACCTAAAAGAAACGAAAGCACCAAGAGTCTTTAGAGAACAGAAGACCATAGTGCCCAGGTAGAAATGTTAGGGTGGTTCAAATTGAAGAGGTGAAGGTGCAAAACAGGGGAGCATGATGGGTAAATGATGCCAGTAGAAGTAAGAAGATTAGGGTGGAACTCAAAAGCACGCAGTTTGTTCTGCCCTCTATGAGAGGCACGAAGCGCCAGAAATGTTTGAGCCAGAGGTACAGGTTCATGTTTTCGGGGGTTTTGCCTGCAATTTGCTTCTCCATTTGCACAGTGGCCTAATGAGCCGAGCTGCCTAGAAGCCAACTGTGATCTGGTACATCATCCGTCCTTGAAGGTATGAGCTAGAATTCCAGTCTAGCCACTGGTGTGGAGAGACAAATGGACAGTTTATAAGGATATGTCGCTGGACCAGCCACACTTGCCAGCCCACTGACCAGTTCACTTCCATATCTCTGCCCAGGCATTTCTAAAAAGCAATTTACTCCCTTAGTAAAAATTCTTATTTTACCCTAAGCCAAATCCCCCAGTGACAACCAGTTTTACATCTCAGGCCTCCATTTTACTTGCATTATACTTGGAAGCCCTAACTCTTCCTTCGCTCTCTCATAGTACTGCTCACATGTGGGAGTTATTGCTTCTCTCTACAATAAATGTTTATTCCTTAAGCTGTCTTACTATAATAAAATTCCTCCTTTAACTCACCCCCTTTTTTATCCAAGGAATGAATTCTTTGAGTTAGTGAGGTAAGGTGCAACAATTCTCCACGTCACCGGAAGTTTTATTGACATCCAATCTCCCAACCCTGGGCCCAGGCTGCCCAGGATAAAGAAGTCCCTGTTGTTCTCATGGAATCCCATTTCCCACATTTTGAAAAGAGAAATTTTTGTTGTTGTTGTTGTTTTGCACAGTACTGGTAGAACTTTATTCTAAGACAGTGATTGGTCAAACTTTTCTAGAGTTTCCCTTAAAACTTCCTCTAAAGAATTGTCTCAAATGGCTTTTCTCTGCTGCCCCAGTGCTGGAATTAAAGGCTTGCACCACCGCATTCCGTCCAGAGAGGTTTTCTAATCTCAAGTGGTCAGCCCTAGAAGCATGTATATACAAATACACGAAATAGGCTCAGCAGGGTGTACATAGATCTGGTTCTATGTGTAACAATGATAAACACAGAAGAGGCTGTGAATCTATGAGGGAAGGGGAAGGAGGGAAGATTTAGAGCAGGAGGAAGGGTTCAAATGATGTACACATGTTTGAAAGTCTCAAAGTATTTTAAAAGTCATTTAAAAAATAAGTCTTAAAATTGGTTGACTGAAACATAGTAGGGATAATTTGGAGGATCAAATTTTAAGTGGGCCACTTAAAAATTTATTATATATATATATATATATATATATATATATGTGTGTGTGTGTGTGTATATATATATATTCACACACACATTAGTAAGACCAATCAAAAGCAAACCATTGGAGGCCTCACTGTTGCCACAAGCTGTGCATGCATCGCCTAAATGAAGGTGGGGGTGGGGAGAGTTCCTCTGCTTCACTGCTATAGAAGCTAAAGTTTTCCACCTTACTTTAATTTAGTGCACAGGAAACATTAGAGAAAGTAACACCATTTTCCCTCAAAATCCATAGTTACAGCATTTATAAGAAAGATAAAGGTTGAAATGCTAGAGTCAAATAAAATATTATTTAAAAATAGAAAAAGAAATATAAAGATTCGCTTTGCTTTTA
Source organism: Ellobius talpinus (assembly GCA_001685095.1). NCBI lineage: Eukaryota > Metazoa > Chordata > Mammalia > Rodentia > Cricetidae > Ellobius > Ellobius talpinus. Next base: position 6,929 of record LOJH01064256.1, read on the forward strand.
TTCTTCAATTTCAAATTGGAAAAAAATGTTTGTAAATTAATTGTAAAATTACTTGAAAAAAATAACCTTGTAATCCTAAATAGGTCCTTATCACAAAGGGTTCCACATACCAGTAGATATTTGTTTATTCATTAAAAAAACAAAGAACAAAAATAATGCTACTAGGAGTTAAACAGAGGCACAAGATAGTGCACACTAACTGCTAATAATAAAACATCCAGCAGATTGGCACTCCTCATATTTACTGAATTTCAGTACACAAGCATTAACATAAAATAATTAACATAATTAACAAAAATGCTATCACCACTGAGTTTACACTTCAAAGAAAAAAATAATTAAAAGTCAATGAACTAAAATTTTATATATATACACATATTTTTATGCATACATATGTAAGTATTTTAGATGAGAAATCTAAACAGAAAGGAGAGGATGAGTAGAAGGACTGGCAGGATGAATGGGAAGAGAAGAGGAAACTAAATAAAGAGAAGTGGGGGAGGGGCGGGGTAGGAGATGTTTTAATAATTGATTAATCAAAGAATATGAGATGGCAACATTATCTTGAATTAAACTATTGACCCGTACATGCCAAAGGCAAAGAAGTGTCTGTTTAAGAAGGAGAAAGAAAGATTTTACTCATAAATAGAAAGGAGACAGAAATATAGGCAAAGATATACACCCAGCAGAAATGAACCCATAATTCAAGGGATGCCAGCAACCCCCAGACACAGAGAGCACAGCAGGGAGGCAACCGGGAGCCTCAGAGGGAGACCACCCTGTCGTGTTTTGGTTTTGATTTTATGCTCTGCCCTCTGCCCCTGTGAGAAAACACATTTTTCTTTATTGAGCCACTGAACTTGTAGTGATTTTTCAGAGCAGTCCATAAGGAACTAATAACTGGGGTGAGGAAAAACGGAATAACGGAATGAAGATCCGGGGCAAGAGCACGTGCAGGTGGAAATACCAGGGCTCTACGGGCCTGAGCAGCCCACTAGGCATTCAAGTGGAGAGAAAGTATCTCAGGCATGCCCAAGTAAATTCATGGTGATTGCCATATAGACTGTCAGTAGCAGGGACCCCAAGATTGATGTTGGAGAGCTACATGCTTCCTGCACGGCTGGACACCTGAATTCTGACTCCCAGCATCCCTAAGACAAGCCAGGTGTCACAGTGAGTACCTGCAACCCTAGTGCTGGCACACAGACCATTCAGTACCCCCCCAAACAGGGTATGAGTTTCAGTGAAAGACCCCCTCTCAACCAGTGAAGGGAAGGCAGTGGAAGAGGACACTAACATTTAGCTCTGGCCTCCACATGCACACGTTCACACGTACTCACACCTGCGTGCAAAAGTAAACATGTGCATGCATGCACACACAGAAAGACAGGAATGCATACCACCCACATACGCACAGGACATTAAAGAAAATACAACAAAATAGCTTTGGGACAGAGCTCTGGGCCCCTCCTGGAGGTACAAGAGGAACGTGAGAAGAGTGAGGCTAGCAGAAACAGAACGTGTCTCAGAGCAAAGCAGTCTCGCCTGTGAAAGCCGTGGCCAGCTAGAGGTGGGATGTAGCTTGTTTACAGTCACAAGTCATTGACAAACTTTGTGAGTCGTTTCAGTGGAAGAGTGGGAGCAAATATCTGACTGGTCTGGGGTCAAGAAACTGAAAGGAAAGGACTAAGGAAGTGCGATCAAAGTCCTGGGATTACCGAAGATCCTGGCCATGACATCCAGCTTCTCGAACGGGCTCATGGGATTGAGTTTAGGCTGCCGAGCTTTCATAACTTAGGCTTTTATCTGCTGAGGCATCACCCCGGCCCCCTGGTGGTGGACATAGTTTGTCCAAAATGACTTAACTAAAATAATACATGAGCCATAACTGTGTTTACTATGAGTCAGTTGTTGTCATCTTCAGCTGCCTGTAGCCCCACCATATGTGAGGGTGCTGTGACAAACCCACACTGAAATAGCTCTTCGTGATGCCATAACACAGATAACTTTGTTTTGATTCATGCAAACACTGGTTCATTTTACGCTATAAACGATTATGATGCAACTATTAACAATTTTCATTTTTTCTGACTTTTATAGATAAATGTTTAGTAATAAACATATAAATGAAGTTCAGAAAACTATAGATACAATAAGAGTGAAGGTCAGAGTTTCCACAGGATCTGAACTGTATAGAACAATGTCAGCAAATGTGACTTGACCTACAGAAGGGCAGAAAAATTGAATGAGTGGAAGATAATTTCTTCTGATCTTTGAGCTTTCTTTGTTAAGTTGGAGGCTCTTAAAAGTCATAACCTTATGTACTCCACCTAGAATGTAAAGAGATTTTAACTCTGTCTCACAAGATTACTTCATGTAAGGCGCCAATAAGAAGGTATTTTACTGTTGGAGAAGCATTCAAATTGTGCCTTATTCTGGGAAAAGCAGACCTGCTGAAGCTCCTCCAAGGCTACAGCAGATTCCAGGCCATTTGTATTCCACCTGTTTCTTTCATTCTTCTTACAACTGGTTCCTTCCAGAATGTTGCAGAAATCCACAGTAACCTTTTATAATCTACTTCTCCCAGGAATATCAATTCCATTCATCTTACTTTTGTAAATTCCTTTCATTTTATGCTAACTTATTATTGCGGCCCTAAAAAGAACTTGAGGCCAACAATTATGTGTGTAAAGTGACATTCTTTATGCTGTCTCACAAGTTCTAAACTGCTACAAAGCACACATCTGTCCTTTGATTTTCTATGTAATATGGGTCTAATTTCACCTACATTAAGAAAAATATTTGATCATTCTACTTAAGAAATTGTATTTTCTTACTGCATTTGTGTCATAGCAAGTTTTTTTTATCACTACTATATTTAACATTTAAAGCAGTTAGAAATGGTAGTTACATGTACTGTGTCTAGCACAATGTCAATCTTAGTAAAAATTTCAAACGTTTTTGAATAAACAAGCATAAACACATATTTGTTCTTAACACACTTTTATGCTGGTACAAACACATACAACAAAACAGAATTTTTCTGTGTTTTACACAGACAAAAGCTATTAACTAGAGAAAGATAGTAATAAAATTCCTATTCAAGAACCCAACCCAGCCCTCACAGTAGAGCAGATGGAGAGAAAATGACCTCTGTGGTAATAGAAAGATATTTATAAAAGGCTGCATGACCCAGAATTTGTGCTTTCCATGTGTGTAATAGAAATAGTCTCTGTTGCATAGAAAATTTAAGTCAAGTCTTTATAGTACAGTTATTAGTAATTTTAAGATACAAGACCACTATACCCAAGGGTGACACCTATTCGGAAGCCACCTTATTATTACTTTTACTTATGACAAGAAGTTCACAGTGAAGAACAAGTTGCTGTGCACAGTGTCTGGCTTCTTGAAAGCTGGGGATATTAATTCATGAGCTGCCGGCAAGTACATTGATCTTTCTAGCCATCCAGAAATAAAATGTCATGTAGAGCAACTATTTCCTCATTGCTATTCCAGCATGCTTTCCCCTCCCTTGATGCTCTTTTCTTTTCTCTCACATTAAGAATCAAAATGCACCCACTCTTTTCTGCAGAAAGATGGCAGACATCACAGGTGTGGAGGTATACAGTCTCATTACTGCTCCATTTGAGGAACATTGCTACATGCCCACAGTAATCATATATATATATATAT
>LOJH01064261.1:0-10620 GCA_001685095.1 Ellobius talpinus
GAGAGTTAGCCAAGAAGAGGCTAGATATAATGGGCCAGGCGGTGCTTAAATGAAGAGTTTTGAAGCAAAAATCAGGTGTAATTAAATCCCAGCTTTTTCTACTCAGGCTGAGTCACTTGAGGATTGGCAGTTTGGTTTACTCCCTGGGTGCTCTCTAGTATATTGGCTTGTCATTTAAAGACCACTTGTATGAAATCAAAAGGAAGTATTTAACATAGCACTATTCTGCAAGTCCTTCTGAAGTCAGGAACATGTTCCATATCCATGCCGTTCAGCATAGCAGCCACCAAACATAAAAAAATTTAAATCCTTTAAACAGAGGCACCAAGAGGATCAAATTCTAATATTATGTAATTTAAGTTTATATCCAAATTAAAATGACTATGTACAGTAAGTGGCTACCACTCATTGAATAATGGAGTGTTAGAAATTGCTCCCAGGCTAAGTCTTTGTCGGAAACAGGCACACACAGGTTAGGGTAAATCAAAGAGATGTTAATTCGTACGCTTGTTTCAAAGGTGCAGACAACGTTATGGGAATCATGAGATATTTGACAGTGGTTGGTGACATGGAACACTGATGGAAAGATTCATGGCTAAGACTATATAGAGGTCCAAGCTTGGGTGACATAGAGACTGTATAATGTACAAAGTAATCCTAACCATGTTTTGCTGAATAAAATCATGTTCAGGATTGTTTTCTCCAAAAAAGTCTCTCCTTATGGGAAGTTCATTTACATTCATTGACAAGAATGTGAGGTTTTTTTTCCCCCATCCAGCTTCGATCCTTGACTTTTTTCCAAGTGTCTCTCTCCCTGATGCTCTCTGAAAGCCAACCCTTTTCCATTAGCAGGGCTGTGCTGACTTAATGATGGATCCTGCCACGGCTTCTTTAAAGGGATGTCTTCTCTTCTGAGCACTTGGTGGTAGGCAAGTCCTCACTGTTATCTATGGTTGTGTTTTAATATCCTGCCCTGTCCATCCATCTCTCATCTCAGAACACAGGGCTTGCCTTTCACCTTCGCTCATTGCTGGATGATTTGTTAAGGCTTTGAAAACAGAAGGAACGGGGTGTTCTCAAACAGGACAGGACTATCTCTCCTTGCTTTATTTATTTTTATGCCATGCAAAAGGAATAAAGAGATATAAAATGGCTCAACTGAAGCCAAATAAATCTGGATAAATAGAGCAAGAACCCAATAAAAACCCGGTGGGTGAGAAGGAAGAAAAGTATCGGGGATGGGAGACAAAAGGAAGGAATAAAAAAGAAAATCTAATAAGTGCTGTAGCATTAGGGTCTGTTTATTATTACCCAGGGAACAGAGTGCCTTTGACCCAATGAAATATTTTAAACTAGGGTTAAGCTCTGGGTGGAAATTAGGAAATCATCTTTAAATGTTTCATTTATTGTACCTGCTCATGCTTCCACCTCCCGTCATCCTCTGTTAAAGCTTTGTGTGTGTCTGCTGCTAGGTCCAGGAAGGCTGACATCTTTCATTTGTCCTGATGAATCACGGCACAGAAGCTTGTGAGTTTTCACAGCCAACACGACAGGAGTCTCTCATATCATTCCTTATACCAGGTCAGGGGGTGAGAGGGCATGGGGCTCTCTTTGTCCTAACTCCTGCCCATTTGGGGTGACCGCTGCCTTCATAAAATGGAAAAAAAAAGACGTAACCAAGATCTAATAATGCACAAAGCTAGAGAATAAAGGCTAGGCTTTTTAGGTAAAATTAGAAACTGGGTTTAGGCCCATTGTAGATCTGTTTATGCCATTGCTTTATGTAGCCCTGAATTAACGCTTCACAATTCTCTATTGCTAAAATAAGGACTGCTTACCTAGAGCTGTTAAAGTAATCACAAGTTTCATTTTGAGTACATGCTCAAGAATCATTTGGTATCAAGAACTTTTTTTTTCAATAAATGACCCAACACCAATATGTCCTGCTATGCTTTCCTTCATTCCCCTCTTCTCTTTCTATGGACAGTTTCAAACATATGCATCTTTTTCTCTTTGAAAATTAAAATCTCTTTTATTTTTATGTGTGTTTATGAAAGTGTACATGTGTGTACATGCAGATGCCAGTAGACAGTCTCTGCTGTTGTTCCTTAGGCACTACACATGTCTATGAGTAGAACTTAGTAGATATATCCCCATGGATGATAAGTATCACACAGAGTATTGCAAGCTCCTAAGTGATGGCCATTTTTTGCATCTGATGCTGAGAAAAATCTATGTGTAATTGTGGTTTAGAGGATTCCATTCCAGCTATTGCCGAGTGGGCTGAGTGCTAAACTCCAAGTTCATCATTACCTTTCTGGCTTGTCATGGAGCCCTAATTAAACCGTGTTGCACTTTGAATGAAGTTGCTAATTTATGTATAGCCATCAAACCTGTTCAATAACTCCCTTGCAAGTAATTATTGTAAGGGTACTGCGAAGGCATAGAGATGAAAGGGGCCTGTTGGAAAATGCCAGTGAATCAGTGAGCAGCAAGAGCTCACTTGTGATCGTGGGAGAATTGTTTCAAGGGGTATATTACATTGAGGGACCTTCTTGTGAAACCATTGAGGAACATCAAGGGTCTATGTGTAAGAACTGGGAAAAGACATAGAAAGCCTTGGAAATGTGGCCCTTCAGAGAGTAGTGTTTGAGAAGATGGCAGGAGAACCAGGGACATCTCTTGAGTGCAACAGATGATCTTGATTTTGTTGTTGTTATTAAGACATGGTTCTATTTGAAAGTGTTGGTTTTTCTGTGAGTTTGGCCTAGGGGAGGGAGTGACGGATGTACTACTGCCTTGCCCCTGCTGTGCTACAGGGTCTCTTTTCTAGAGTCCATTCTGGAAGCTCAGTGAGCAGCTGCTGATTTTCAAGGTCTCCTCTCATAACCCTTTGCAGTTTATTAATTTAAAAGCAGCAGCAATTTTCCTAGAGGTGAGACCCGTAATGATTTTTTCCAATCTCTTTGCTGGGAGCTATCCCCGAGAAAGTAGGATTAGATCCAACCCAGTTGTCTCCCACAACAAGAATATGTAGAAAATGTCAACCAAGGTGACTGTGTGTTGAGAAGTCCAAGGCTCAGGTTAAAGGATGTAACTGAGAGGACTGTTCTGCTTACAGAATGAAAACGTGTTGCACAAATGATCTTAAGGAGCCAAAAGCAGCATCGAGTTCTCACCTAAAACAATTTGTTCTTGGAATATTGTCAGCTAAAATTGTGGTCAACTTTTGCAAATTGTATGAATTTGCACTGCATATTTTATTTAGTGTTTAGCAAAACTCCAATATGGCTCTGCATAACTTACACAATACACCAAGAAGATGACTTCAGAAACTCCCACAGAAGTTGACAAATCAGGCATCTAATGCTTTTAAGCTAATTGCATGCTTAGCGGTTAAGGAGCTGACTTGTTAAGAATGAAGATCAGAGTTTTGTCAAGACAATGCTCTGCCTGCTGCCACATTGAATCTGATCAAACCCTGTATCAGAAATATTACAGACGCTTAAAGAAGAAAATAATGCGCGCTTTAATCGCTGTGCTACTTAGCGTTTCAGTGAAGAGCTCATGAGTCATCGGCACTGTCATAACAGTTTTGAAAACTATTCTTGAATTTTCAACCTGTTATTTTCAGGAAATTTCAAAAGCAAATTGCTAAGTGATAAAGAGTAATTTGGTAGCATTTGCTTATGTCAGTGTTTTGCTTCCTTGCAGACTGGAAAAACAGAAAAGAGTAATGCCCTGAATGCCGCCATAGACAACATGAGCAAGAAGACAAGAGACCTCCGCCGACAGGTGAGAGCCAAGAGAGGCATGGGGCAGGGATGAGCAGCAAAAGAAGCTCTCACTCATGGCCGTACCGTTTATTGTTTTGGGGTCTTTTAGAATGATAGAATGCAAAACCCGAAAGCAAGCTTATACTTCTCACATTTACATGCCTCGAATGTGTGGTGGCAAACAGATGACAGAAAAAGGAGTATGGGCCTTAATGGCATGCAGAACTGCAGTTGAATCTTGGCTCTGTCCTCATCAGTTGTGAGTTCTGAGGCATAGATTTCATCGCTCGGAGCTTCTATGAAATGCAATTAACAACGTGAAGTAGTGCTTTGGATAGGATGTGAACGCATATTGCTGCACTGGAGAGGTGGCCTAGTTGGTAAGGTGTTTGCCTCACAAGCAAGAGCACCTGAGTTCAAGCCCCACCACCCTCTTGGAAAAGGGCCAGGTGTGGTGTGGGACAGGCTCATCCTCCCAGGACTCGGGTGATGGAGACAAATGGATTCCTGGGCCTCTCTGCCTAGTCAGCTCAGACTTCTTGGTGAGTTCCTCACAGTGGAAAGCCCTATCACAATGCAAAGGTGTATGGATCCTCATTAATGACACCTGAAGTTGTCTTCTGACCTCACATACATGTGCAGCACATACATACATCCTTGCACAAATGAACACGAACACATATACACACATCTGCTTCCACATAAGAAAATCACTATATTTGTTTGGCACACTACATGTTTAGAGATGTTGGTAAACCAACTTCATGACAGTACTGTGCTGGCTGCTTTTAATGGCAGCTTGACACAGTAGGAGGTATCTGAGAGGAGGAGCCATCAATTAAGGAAATGCCTCCAGAATATTGGGTTGTGGACAAGCCTGTAGGGCCTTTCCTTAATTAAATGATCAGTGAGGGAGGGCCCAGTCCATTGTGGGTGGTTCCACTCCTAGGCTGGTGGTCCTGGATTCAATAAGCAAGCTTTTGAGCAAGTCAGTAAGCAGCACCCCTCCATGGCCTCTGCATCAGCTTCTGCCTCCAGGTTCCTGCCCTGTTTGCATTCCTGTCCTGACTTCCTTCATTGCTGAACAGTGATGAGGAAGTGTAAACCCGATCAACCCTGTCCTTCCCAAGTTGCTTTGGTCCTGACTTTCCTTCAGAGCAGTAGCTGAGACAAGTCCACCTTGACTTTCCGTCAGCACAGGAGCTGAGACAAGTCTACCCTGACTTTCCTTCAGAGCAGTAGCTGAGACAAGTCCACCCTGACTTTCTTGTCCTAACACAGAGAGCATCTCACAGCTCAACATTTCCACGTCTTCCTCTTCCTGTTTTGTGGGTGCTTCAGAAAGGAGTTTCTTTAGAGACACTCTTTTGGTTGTTAGTCACCAGGATCAGAAGCCCGGAAAGGATTTAACTAAGCAGTTGAGAAACACAGTGTTATGACACAATTTCCCCCCAAACATAGCCAATTTCCAAGGCCTTTTGCTTCCTAATCCTTTCCACTGTTAATTACCAGATATTTCCCACCCTAGGGACAGCTATAACATAGTCACCATTAACTCATAAAGCAGGGGAAAAGGCTTTTAACTAGTAGCTTTTAATGCTATATATTATCTTAGTTAAATGGGAAGAATTGGAGAAATGACTGGGCCTTATTTTAATTCAGAAGTAGATCTATATACAGATTAATAAGGATTCCCATATAGTGAGGTTGTTTTGCAGCAGAATTTTAAATTCTGTGGAAATCATGGTTTCTCATTGTTAGGGCCTTGATGTAAATTCTCTTTCTGCTGCTAGCACTTAGAATCTTGGAATGTAAGAGTCAAAGGAGTGTACCAGCAGAGCCCCTTTGGGACGCTGGTGAGAAAGCCAGATACTGTGGTTAGGGCCTGAGATGCGAGGGGCATTGAGTCAGGACCTAGACAAGGGCCCAGACACTTGAGTCCTCAGAGTTGGCCTTCCTCTTTCTTATATGATTTGTTCTTCCCAATCATTTCTTCCAACTCCCGTCTTGATACAGAGTCTCCTGTATCCCAAGCTGGCCTGGAACTTCTGTCCTCCCAAGTGGCAAAGGCTGGGGTTACAGGTATACACCACCAGGCCATGTTATTTCTTTTCCCTGAGGTATTAGGTTTGAAGTCAGATCTTTCTGTATGTTTAGTAAACACTTGACCAGCTCAACCCTCCTCTCCCCGCAAGCCCCTCTTCAGGATTCCCACCCCTCCTGCTCTTCTTAGGGTGTAGAAGAACTGTGTCTCTGTCTGTCAACCACAGTATTTCGTGTCCCCATCTCTTCCATCTAGCTTGCCACCAGCAAATCTATGTATAAAATGCTAATCGATATTCTACCTCCCCATCCTTTACAGTTATTATTTTCCTCAAAGACTTCAGAAAAAGCAATTTCTTACATATTGAGCTAGAAGATTTAGCAAATCAGGTTTAACATGCTCAGTTAAGTTTGAATTTTTGGTTAGCAACAAATATGCCCTAACACAATTATGTTCCAAATGTGACATGGGGCATTCATATTTTAAAAAGTGTGTTTACTTCAAATTCAAATATTCCCAGGAGTCCTGTGTTTTATTTTGCAGTCATGCATGGTTTGTCTCCTCACCATCCTTAGCGAGATCCGGACTGTCATACCACGGTTGCTAACGCTTTCTCGTGGTCATTTCAGTTTGCAGGGAGCAGCTGTGCTCTAAGGACCACACAGAGCAACCTCACTTTTGTTTCAGTTTCTTCTAGCACAAAGCACCATAAATAAGACCTACTGTGATCCCAGGGAGCCACTTCTGGGGATCAGCAGGCCTCTTTCCCATTGGTCTTCACTTGTGACGGTGGCAGTCAACCAACTACCACCCCACAGCTCAAGTTGGGAGTTAAGATCTAAGTTAGAAGAATATGGTTCCTTCTTCACTATACAGGTGAAATGCAGCCATGGAATTCATTCTAAATGAAGGACCACACAGGAGTGCTTTCTCATTTTGAGAACCTGCACGTGCATGTGAAGAGATTAGAATGAAGTGTACTCTTTGGAGACACCCATGATCGTCAAGGCTACTCTCAGTTGCTGTGATTCTCATTATCCAACCACTCTTTCCCCACACCCAAAATGCCTTCATTTCCTATCGTTGAGTCTATACTTTGGGTATATAGTTTGAGTAAATAGTCTGGGTTTGGGAATGTAACTCGCATGCTTGTAGCTCTGCTATCGATTCCTAACACCTCATGAACAGGGCATGGTGGTAACTTATCTGTCAAATCAGCACCCAGCATAAAGAAGCAGAATGAACATAAGGACAAGATTACCTTCTGCTCTAAATGAGTTTAAAGCCAGCCTGGGGTACATGACACCATTTCTCAAAAACAAAAAAAATTGAAGCAGCAAACTGAGTAATCTCTATGTCTTTTTACATTTTCAACATGGAAGAACTTATTCTAAGCACCTTACATATGCTCGTTTCTCACAAAACAAAGCCCTGCTCTTAAACTGTCTTTGAAATATTTAATGATCATCTCTTGTTCTAGAGCTGGTTTTATTTTTAGTAAAATGTCCTGAGAACCTCTCCTTTTGGCTCATCCATCCTTATCTATTTCATAACCGTTACTTTTTCATCACTAACAGAAGTGCCTCAGCTTTAGATCAGAGAATGATTGAGTCTGTAAGAGGAACAATACATTTCTTAGGAATGTCTAAAGAGTAGCCGTAATACATTGTGGACCATGAAGATGGAAGGTTCCAGCACATGACATAGTTGGTTTCTGTTTCACCTTTCTTGTTCTCTGACTTTCTCACACAGTTTATTAGGGATGGAGTCAAAGATCTTGGCATTGTCTTCTCACTTCTCTGTGAATCGATCACAACAATTTTAGTCTTTGGCATTCTTTTTAAATTCTTTAGTTGGCCCTCTCCAGAGCTACATACTCGCCCACCTCTGATAGAAGGATCTACTAATTTCTCAGTAAATGGCCATCTCCTTGTTCAGCATGCAATTGCAGGCTCGTCATGTTCAGCATCAGATAGAATGCTCACAGCATCCTCTGCTCTCCCCCTCCTCCGCTTCCCGTCCTTCTCTTTCTCATCTTAAATCATCCGAGTTCCAAAATAGTATGGATGCTACTCCTTCCAGCAAACTTTAGCTGTTAAAAACACTTAAAAACACAAGAGCTTCTTTTGCAGCAGTCATTCCTTCTCTGCCTGTGTTCGGTTTTTTTCTCTTCAGGAGGATTTTCTTCCCCGTGGATTGTAAACCGTTATAATGATAATTATGACCAGATCTTCCATTTGCTGAATATTTCCAGAGCTCTCTAATGAGTGCATTCTTTGAGTTATTGATTTCATCCTTGAAATAAGAAATAATGTTATAGTATTATATCAATTCTCAAGTCTGTCAATTTGCTAAGGTTTACTTGATAGAGTCATGGCTCCATCCCAGGGACAATATAACTAAAACCCCTGTGTGTAATCACCACACCAGGGGACAAGGAAAATGACTTGGTGATTTTTCAAAAACCCCAGAAACAAATGCACTGATTTATCTGCCATCCATTTTTCTCCATTATTTATTTTACACATTTTTCAAAAGTTCACTTCTCTTTACCCCTTCACCTGGCCTCCAGTTATTTACTTGAGGATTATCTACTGGAACTCCCAATAAAAAAAAGAATGTTTTTAAATACATGTAATTCATTAAAAATCAAAACATTCAAATATCTTCTGCTGTCTTGTGCAGAATGAAGCATACTTAATTTTACTAAAGGTGGGTTAAAAGTCTCACTTTGTATATATTACTAAAAAAGGCACTGCAGTTCCTAGATGCTCAAGTAATGGTGAACTTTATCAATTAAAACAGAATTCTGGCAACAGCAAACAAAGGAAGCACACAATTCTGCTGTATGATTGCCTGGCTAGAGGCATCTTTGCTTCCCACATTGGCAGCTCAAGTGCACCACTTGGAAAGCCATTATCGGCTCTTGTAGTCATCATCAACATATTAAGTTCTCAGGAGACCACATCCCACAAACTTGGCGCACTGACTAGACACTGAATTGTTACTTGATTTACTCCTTATTGATCAGTCAAGTCTTGCAAATTATTTCATTCACTTAAAGTTAAAATGTCACCTGTATACACAACTAGAGTTTTTCTGATTTTGAAGGAGGCATGTTTTCTGAAATGTTCTCTTTGCTTTGCGCGTGTCTCCCCTCCCAGTTCATTCTTCGCCCTCATTTGGTGACTACGGTAGGCTGCCTTACAGTTTCCACATGGGGCTTTCACTTTTGTGTTTCAATTGTAGAGACATACATTATTTTATTTGAGATACTAAACCACTTATATCAGCAGGAAGTAAAAAAAATTGATGCCTCAAAGCCTTTTATTAAGCTCCAGTGAGAAAAGATGGAAAGCCCCTCAGTTTGGCTTTGCTCCGACATCATTCATGCTTGACCACAAGCAAGTATTTATTGATAATTCATACCCCACCACTCCTGTCGGCTTCCCACCAACTTCAAATTTTAGCACTATGGCTTCACATGTTAGAGTCTTCTTTAGAATTTTTTTAATGTCATCCAAGTGAAAGAAATATAGGAGGCCCCTAGAAAGAAAGACAGTTTGGGAAAATAAATAAGCTATGGGCTATATAATTAATACATATACAGACAAGGTGTAAAGAGACTGTCTCCTGGGAATATGTAAAGACAAATGAAAAAAAATTGCCTAATAGCACATCCCAGGCTTTATACATTTGGTCCCCAGACACCCGGCTTGTTTAATCCCATAATAGTCCCTTTTTCACGGTCAACAAAATGTAGGGCTTGACAGAGTTGTACTCAGTGATGTGCAAAACAGAAGTGACAGAGGATGATGTGCAAAGAGCGGTGCACAGAGACTTGGAACCTGCAAGAAGGGAATGACCACGCATGACCAATAGAGGATGGGTTTAAATTGGATCTTGTTCTTGGGAGCAGACACTTAGCACAGGCCTTTAGTTCAGAGAGTTTCATTGGGAGGTAGTTCCAAAATAGAATTTTTTGGTAAATGCCAAGCAAGCCAAAAGAGAGAGGGTATGATATTGAGGTTACAGGTATAGGCCATAGGGGCTTGAGGACTGCTGCGAATCAGAATTTCTCCTCAGGTTGCCTGGCCTAGGGTGGAAGCCAGATCTAGTAGCTCTCGCCACTGTTTACAGTTGTTCCTGGGATGTGGGCTCTCTAGACATTGCAAGCTGCAGTTGTGCTCCCATTAAGAACCTCGCAGAGGCTTAGATAGAGTAAGCACCAAGGCAGGATGACAAAAAAAAGCATGGGATGTCTTTAGAGTACATAGTATCAAAGGCCACAACAAGAGGTGAAATTGCAGACTGATTTAGAGGGTATGCAGTACAGACTGATCTAGAGGATGTGCAGTGCAGTACTGATCTAGAGGGTATGCAGTGCAGACTGACCTAGAGGGTGTGCAGTGCAGACCGATCTAGAGGGTATGCAGTACAGACTGATCTAGAGGGTATGCAGTGCAGACTGATCTAGAGGGTATGCAGTGCAGTATTGATCTAGAGGATGTGCAGTGCAGACTGATCTAGAGGGTATGCAGTGCAGTCCTGATCTAGAGGGTATGCAGTGCAGACTGATCTAGAGGGTATGCATTGCAGTACTGATCTAGAGGGTATGCAGTGCAGTACTGATCTAGAGTACATGCAGTGCAGACTGATCTAGTGGGTATGCAGTGCAGACTGATCTAGAGGGTATGCAGTGCAGTACTGATTTAGAGGACATGCAGTGCAGACTGATCTAGAGGGTATGCAGTTCAGACTGATCTAGAGGGTATGCAGTGCAGTACTGATCTAGAGGAC
>LOJH01064262.1:0-10620 GCA_001685095.1 Ellobius talpinus
TTGAGTTGCTTGGGACTAGAGTTCCAGGCAGTTGTGAACTACTAAGTGGGTGTTTGATATCAACCCCAAGTCCCCTGCAAGTGCAGTCAATGCCCTCACTGGCTGGGCCACCTCTCCAGCCAGCAGACACTCTCCTAATACTTTTATAACTTAAGATTTGTCCTTTGCTCTGAGTTCCATGTTATTTCTGGGTTTGTATTTGATTTTTGTAGATTTATGCAAGTTCTCTTGTTTGGTTAAAATGTATAAACTAACATTTTCTAAACTCAAAATTTTTAATCTACTCTTTGACAATTTCATTATGTATTTTGATCATATCCACTCTCCCTCATTTTCTCTCTTATCTGCCTTCCCATGCCCTCTGAAAACATTTTTCCAGCAATTCCCCCTTTCCATGTTTTTCGAACTTTCACTAAATACTTATATCAAGCCGTAGTTTTATTGTGTTTGAGGTATAAGTTAAAATTGGAATGGACTTTCCTACTGTCTGACTTTAAAGGTTCTCTCGAGTCTTCTCTTGGTACTTTACTGGGATTAGTTTTGGCATTTATTGTTTAGGTTGGCATGACTCCAGTTTAATACATTTTCAATGAGTACCTGGGGGATTCAAGAGTCTATTGAATTACAACTAGAATAGAACTCTCTCTTCATGCCACTAAAGTCCTGTGTGTTCTCACAGTCGTCCTCAACCATTGGCTGTTCTCTCTAGCTATTGGTGTGTTCCTATTATCCTGTGAGGTTTCACTGTCAGTGGCTACAGTGTGTCATCATATTTGTTGGTTAAAGTCCAGTTTTTGTCAACCTTAGCATTTGTTTATATCTCGGGCTAGGTACAATTTTTATCCCGGGGGACTTTACCTCACTGAAGAATACTTGACACAATTTTAGCTTCCACCCACATATCCTCTTATGGTTTGTAGAAGGTGAAAAAGTTTCAGATATTTTCAAATATCCTCTGGGCACTTGTGTTAGTTCAGTCATTTGTTGTGCCTATTCTTTCTTTTGCTCTTTTCTTATTCTTATTTATTCTGTCAACTTACAGGTTCTTAAATTTTAATGAAAATATAATTATGTCATTCCCCCTTTTCTTTCCTCCCTCCAACCTCTCTCATGTCCCCTCCCTCCAAACCCTTCCATAACCCTTCACAGTTTCTTTTTCTTTATTATTGTCACACACATATGCGTGTAAGTATGTAAATACAACCTGCTCAGTCCCTTTACTGTTGTTGGTATGTATAAGATTTCAGGCTGGACCATCTGATATTGGATCATCTACTGTTGCTCATCCCTGGGGAAGACCAAGTCACTCTCTCAGCAGCCATTGTGGTCTGGCCTCAAACTTGCAATTCCCCTTCTTCAGCTCCTGCTGGTCTCTCAAGCAAGACACCGGCTCTTGTCTCTTCCGCACGTGTTGTCCCTGGTACCTGGAACAGAAGGCAGAATGCTTACTTGCCCATCAGAGACCAGGACCCTTGCTCATGTCTTCATCTGTAGCCTGGAGCACTGAGGCACAGAGAACGTCTCTGTCAGTCTCGCTAACGGGATAGATGTTTCTTTGACCCTTCCTCCCACAGTCAGTTGTATCAGAGAAGACATGAGTGAAGAGTCGGGTGCTAGACAGTGAAGACCCCGATGCCAAGACCCAGAAGGAGATGAGGAAGTCTCGCCCATATTTGTAAGGGAGGGAGGTGAGGACCACCATAGGAACAGTATGGCTGAGTATAGCCAATCAAATTTACCCTCTGCCCCGACTACAGAATTACTACTCTATAATCCCAGCTCCTACTAGACTAAAACATCAACCAATTGGAACTGTTTTCATTTGCACGGTGGAAATCAAAACCAGAAAGAACACAGGTCCCGTATGAAAACAGGCCTGCGCGTAGCTCTCCTGTAGCATGCTTAATGTATTTGTCTTGTATCACCTAGGACCCCAGCTTACCGTAATGCTGAGTGTCTGCTCTATACCAGGTGCAGAAGTAGCGATTTCCGCTGTAGCCTGTACCACAATCACAGCTGCTGGCCAGTGCGCATTTAGCTCCTAAGACAAAAGGGGATGTCTGGGGAGAACCAGCGGTCCTCGGTGGGAAAGCAGGCTGAGTCGTACTGAAAGCACGAGCCTTAGAGCCTGGCAGCGTATGCCAAGTTCCTGTTCTAGCCACTTACAGGTACTTAACCTCTCGCGGCCTCACTCTCGTCATTAGTCAGCCTCCTCCCAGGGCTCTGGCAGAACGCAATGTGTTTAAACAGTGCAGAGACTATAAACAGGCAGTACGTGGCAGGCTCTATGCAGCTGCTCATCTTTTGACCTTGGGCAGAACCAGATACTCTTTCTAGCTGGGGTAAAGTAAACTATCCTCTGAGACCCAGAATGGACTGTTTGAGGCTCCTACAAGGGTCTAGAAAGCCCTGGCAGGAACCTCCTCTTGGACCCACAAGACCCCCTGGGGGTCTCCTCAGACAGGTTTCCCCAGTTTTTTCTTTGAGAGACTTGAAGAGAGGAAAGCAAAATGAAATAATTCTGCCGGAGAACAGGGCTATATGCAAGAGAATGTGTTGGGCATCATGAGCCCAAGAGCCCTGTGATTTTCAGGAGCATCAAGCGTATGGTGACCAGAGTCACTCACGTTGTTTCAGGGGGCGTGGAGAGAATGCTCCTCCATCAGGAAGAGCACTTGCTGCTCTTGCAGGGGACCCAGGCTCAGTTTCCAGTGCCCACATGGTGGCTCACAACCTTCGGTAACTCCAGTTCCAAGGGATCTGATGCCCTCTTTTGAACTCCATGGGCATGCACGTATACACAGCAGGCAAAACACGCAGACACATGAAACATATTTTTTAAAGAAAGTCATGAAATTGAGACAAAGCATTGGCTGGAAGTCCTGCAGAGGAATTTTTTTTATTGTGTACACGGGTGACAAGGACGGGGATGAACAGCATCTTCTGCACACTTAATGGCAGACACAGTGTGTCTGGTTCACATGCAGTTGCACATCTGTTCACATGCCACTGTTTCAAGCAGGCCTTCACCACTTCTCTTACTAGCTCTAGGCCAGTGCGTTTCTACCCTAAAAGCAGAGGGAGTACCCTCCTGTCTGCCATGCCTTGCTTTGGTGGGTTTAACTGGCAATAGGAAACATGCAGAAACCACCAGGTGTATGTGTGTGTGCAAACTCTCATGTTGGTTTTCAGGGTCTGTCAGAGGGAGTGGGGCTGTGGAGCATGGCATCCAGCCTGCAGCCCCAGATGCTTATATACCTGCTACAAATAAGGAGAGGGAGGGAGGGGAGGAGAAGGAAGAGAGGAAGTAAGGAGGGGAGAGGGAAAGAAGGGAGAGGGAGAAAGACAGACAGACGAACAGAAGGAGGGAGAAAGGGGAGGGGAAAAGAAAGAGGGAGGGGGGAGAGAGAGACCCCAGTATCTAAAGAGTACAAGCTACTCTTTGCAGTTTCTGCAGAGCCTGTGGGGGAGCCTGGGGTACTGGGCAGACACTGCTCTCCCTGGTCTTAGCTGCTTTCCAGGGGTACAAGCCAAGCCAGAGAGTTGACAACTTCTTTCTGAGATCCTTCTAATAAGGGAAACAGTGTGCTCCATGGGTTTTGTTTTCAAAACACTCTTTATCTAGACTGCCTCTCACTTCTTCCTCAGACTTTACAGCCCTTCTCAAGGTGTCTCTGGACATCAGCACCTGCCCCATGCAAGAATGCTTGCAACAGCCTAGACCATCTTCCCTCCCAATGTTCTTACCAGGGTGCTACAGACACAGTGCCCGTCTAGAGCATCTCTGGTGTCATGGAGATTCCTCCTGCCCTTCTGCCACTCATTGCTGGTGGACACTGATTTACAGAGTATGTGTCTGGAAGGTGTGATGGGGTGGGGTTTGTTTGGTCTTCAACAGTAGGAATTTTGGACTCTGGAATTACGGTGCACACCATGAGTCTTCTTTACAAGGGGATTCAGAGTGCCTATTTCTTCAGCTGCTTTGGCATGAACCCTTAGAGCATTTTGTGTGGCCGGTGACCCACGGAACAGAGTTCAGAAATATTACCCTGAAGACTCCTCGAGAACAAATATATAGGCGTCTTGGCCTGCTGTGGCCATCCTTCATCTATGGCTTTCTTCCGGCCCTTTACTCATTCTGGCTTCTCCTGGGTTCTGGAACCCAGGACAGACATTTATGTATTTGTCTGTGATTGTCAGTCAATGTTTTCTTTTAAGTCCACGACAGCTCGCAGTATCTGTTGTTTTCTGACCACCAAATTCCAGTATGAGCACCACACTTAAAGCAGACACTCAGTACACAGTGCAAGAACACGGAAGAGGAGGGTAATCCTGTAGATCACGCATCGGCAAAGGTCTAAGGATGTGCGAGTATTGCATTTAATCATTTAACCCTCACAGCAGTCTGTGGGATAGGTGACAGCATCTCTGTTTTATACTCGTGATCCCATAACTAGTAAGGGACAGGGTTCGAATCTGGTACTAGAACCTAACTTACTAACAGCTTGGTTTGTTTGTTTGTTTTTGTTTTTTGTTTTTGTTTTTTTTTCTGGCCTAAATGATTTCCTGACACCTTAATAAATTCATGAATGTCATTTGATCCCAGCAAGCTCTGAGGTTATGCTTTATACCTCTCCCATGAGTTAGGTATAACTTGGCAGGGTATTGGACAATCTCTTTGACAAAATATTTTATTTGCCAAGTAGCCACCTACATCAATTGAAACCGAGTTTTACAGCGCATGTGCATATCTAGTTGGTGGCAGATCCACCAGCACACATCCAGGTTCAGGGGTGGAAAGCCCTGGTCTACCAGCAGTTAACATGTTCACTCTGCTCAGTGGCTCCACTCTTTTTTATGGACTATAATAATAATTTGTCTACTATTACCCTGAGAACAGCGTGCCTTCCTGGTCTTTGGTCAGAGCACTGAGATGCCCACCTCGGAAGAACAAGGCCATACTTGAGCTGGAGGTTTAGTTTCTTTACAGCTGTGCCCTTGACTCTGCTGTTTATAACAAAGTTACCCTCACCCCCTCGCAGGGCAGACAGTGGGAGCATTAATCAAGCGCTGTCTTGGGTCATCTGATCCAAAAAGAAATTGGAAACAATTTAGAGATGGCATCCTGAGATTTTGCTTGGCTCTTTTGCCAGGATCAATCCATGCCCAAGTCAGGTGCCAAAAGGGAACTGGTGGTGTAGATGCAGGCCCGGGGACTCGCTTGGGGTATTCGAACTCCATGCCGGTCCAGAGAGATAATTTATATTGGGGTTGGACCCTGACAGCAATGATCTTGACTTTATTATTTTTTTTCAAGATTTATTTATTTATTATGTCTACAGTATTCTGTCTGCATGTGTGACTACTCGCCAGAAGAGGGCGCCAGATCTCATTACAGATGGCTGTGCATCACCCTGTGGTTGCTGGGAATGGAACTCAGGACCTCTGGAAGAGCAGCTGGTGCTCTTAAGCGCTGTGCCATCTCTCCAGGCCCCTTGATTTTATTTCTTCCTTCTTCCAAAGTCCCTGGTTGTGGCTGGGGCCTTCTGAGGTCACAGTTTCTGTTTGATCCCCAATACCACATAAACTATGCATAGTGGTGTCACCTGTTACCCCAGCATTTGTGAAGTGGAGGTGAGGGGAATCAGAAGGTCATTGCTAGCGTCAGTTGTTAAAGAACACAGGGGACTCTTTTCCATAACAGTACATAGTTAAAAAACATATGCACTTGCATGTATATTTTTATGTATGTATATGAGGCAGGTGTGTGCATATGCACGTGTGTGTGTGCATATGCACGTGGTGTGTGTGTGTATGTGTGTGTGTGTGTGTGTTGGGATGAGAACATGTATTCAGGCCCCTTAGAACTCTTGCTCCCCCATCAGACGTCATGTAGAAGAACTTGCGTTTGGCAGGAGATAGGCTGCTGAGAATTCACTCGGGTCTTTACAATTAGACTCTGTAGTCATGGGCTGTTTCACTATGTGGACACGTTGGGGGGTGCACCCTTAGAGAGTTTCATCACTGCACTAACATCACAGAAGGTACTTGCAGTAGGGTCATCACTATGGCATCACTAGGCAAAATAACCTCCCAGGGCCACCATGGTCCTGTGGTTCCTTGTTGACCAAACACTGCTCTGCAGCACACAGCTGTGCCCACACACCAGATGATAAGCTATCTGCCTCTCCAGAGACAAGTCCAGAAGGCGCTATCATTAACACTGAGAAAGGAAGGGAAAGGGGAGGGGCTGGTGAAGGACTCTTTCATTTTTTATGCTGTAGATGTCTCTATTCTTTGAATTTTAAAGCCAGAATTCACGCATGTACTCACTTATAGCTATTTTATCACACAAAAGTTAATCGAGGAATTCAACAGAAACAATCTTTTGACTCTGCTTGACCCAGAACACTGTTCTATACATCAACTTTTTTATCTTCTAGTATTCCAAATCCCAGAGGTAGATGGCCTAACTACCCGTCTGACTGGACCTGCTCTCACCTGCTGCCTGTGGTGCCCTGGACATGGGGGTGAGGCTGGGAGGAAAGGAGGCTTTGCTGCTTTGGTGCGAATGGAACCCAGTAAAGTTGGAAAACAGGAAGTAAAAATCAAGGAAACCAGCAGGCTGAGGAAAACAAGCAGAATAGTCAAAGGGAAAGACTGCCTCTGATACAGCTGGATGATGTTAAAAAAGACTGTCAAAGGTGCCTGGGTGAGCTGGAATGCCCATAAACGTTTTCATCTGGTTCTTCACACCGAGACAGACTACCTCACATGGCAGCTCAGCCCAAAAGACTTCAACCATAACCAGATGTTGAATCCTCAGGCTGGAGGAGGCTGTAAGAGGTCACTTCAGTGTGTGCCCAGACTGGAGAAGAAAATCACTGTCCTTATGGGACATGACCCAGTCATGGAAGAAATTATATGGCTAGATCAAAGCAGCTTCCCCAGTTCCATTCCAAAGTCAGCAAGAGACAGAACCATGTGCCAAAGTCCAGGACACCAGCAGTCCCATGAGTCAGCCTGTGGAAAGTCACATTCATGCCTCTTAGAAGGAAACAACTGCCCACCCCTCTCTCCAGCTGTAAACTGGGTCCATCTGGCAGGGTTG
Organism: Ellobius talpinus; assembly: GCA_001685095.1. Classification (NCBI taxonomy): domain Eukaryota; kingdom Metazoa; phylum Chordata; class Mammalia; order Rodentia; family Cricetidae; genus Ellobius; species Ellobius talpinus. The sequence goes on from LOJH01064262.1 coordinate 7,112, forward strand.
CAGCTGAAGAAATGAGAGTGCCCTACAACGTTCCTTCTTCCCCAGGGCCTCTGGAAAATGGGTGGGGAGAAGTGAGAAGGGGTGGGGGTGGGGCTCCAAGTTGTCCTTTTCTTCAGTTGGTCACCTCAGGAGACGGCTGGCTCCACGTGCTCACCGGGTGAGGCAGAGGCCTTAGAAGAGGGCAAAGGCCTTGAGGGATCCAAGAGATTCAGAGAAGTGTGATGGTACACTTCCTCTAGCCAAAGGCTGGAGCACAGTGGCCGGCCCGTCTCCACACAGCTTTGCCTGTGTGAACAGGACATTCCTGAAGCTAGCCCTGGGATTAGGGCTCTGATAAGGAGAGCAATGCAGAAGCAAGTACTGCCATGTCTGGGAGGACCTGAATGAAGACAGGAGTGTGGCAAGTGCCATCCCCAAGAGGCAGCTCATAGGGGAAAAGGTCAGCTTTGGGCCAGGGCAGTGCAAAACTTAAGGGAACACCAGAGCCTTAACAGTTCTTAACAGTTAATAGTTGCTATCACTTGATATACGACAACCCTAAATATTTAGTTAACTGGAACACTATCAAAGTTATAATAAATTGAATTTGGGGATAAATCATATATTGGAACCTAAAATAATGTTGTCAGCTTTAACATATTCTTCCATTTCCATTTATTTGGATGCATTAGAAAAAAGCGCTTGTTAAAGAACCATGGGGTGCGGCTTTTCTTTGTCCACAGCTCTGGTGCTGCATAGGGGTCAGCTGTGCGTGAGCTGCACCCACTTCAGAGGCATTAGTGACTCCTGTAGATTACTGCTCTGTTCTACAAAGGGCCTCTGGCCTCACTCGTGCCTTTCAAGGATTGCAGTGCAATAAACCTCACTCCACTTCACCTTGCCCACAGGTAACGAGATTATTGGAGACTGAAGATAACATTACCCTAGTCTTGGTGTCTGATGAGGGAGTCCCTGGCCTTTGGGAAGAAACTGCCTACAGCTACAGACCAGGACATACCTGCAGAACTCGTGACTTGAATACTGTAAGCCTAGTGGCTGTTTGGAAGTTCTTGGTTAAGAGAATCATTTTGAAATAAGTTTTCTTATAGTGTGTGCATGTATATGCACACCCATACACACATAATATGGACACATTGTAACTAGAGGTTTCTCTCCCACCTGCCAGTTCCCGGATAACCACTCTGAGGCTTAATATTAATTACAAACTGCCTGGCCTAGTAGTTCAGGCTTATTATTAACTAGATGTTACAACTTAAATTAACCCATTTCTGTTATTCTACATTTTACCACAAGGCTCATGACTTGTTACCTCATATCTAGCTTCCCCAGAGACTGCTGGCATTTCCCTCAGTCCACACTCATTCTCCCTCTATCTCTGCTTGGATTCCCCACCTAGCTATATTCTGCCTGACTATTGGCCAAATCAGCTTCTTTATTAACCAATGGTAATAAGACATATTCACAGCATACAGAATGACATCCCACATCAACACATGGCTTTAAACTCAAAATTATATGCAAAGATAACTGTAGAACACATTCCCTCACCCATATACTCCCACTCCTCTATCAAGTAATATTTAGTAATTTGTTGTCGATGTGATTATTTTTTCAGAGCTTTGCTGTGTACTCCTGGCTGGCCTGGAATCCTGCATAGATCAGTGTGGCATTCTTTCTGTCTGTCTCCTGTCTAGCAATAAGGCTTCCTAATGATACTAAAGCAGGGTTATGCTTGAGCTAGAAGCCATCCAGCTTTCTGCAAGGGACTGCTGAGCAGGGTTGCCACAGCTCGAAGGCATGTCTTACTCAGGTATCCTCAGAGTCCATAAGCAAAAGCAGTCAGGCTTCTCGTCCAGGCTGGTAGGGTCTGGATAGCCCACAGACCAGCCCACAGGAATGGATCTGAGGTCGAGGGCTTGCTGAGTTTCTCTTCCTGTGGAATCTTTGGTCTAATAATAATCCCAGGGAAATAGTATCAGTGTTTACTAGAAACACATGGCAGACTAATCTGTTCCACATTTAACCACAGACAAACTTCTGCATGCTCGGGATTACACATGTCCTCTGGGACGCTATTCTAAGCCAAAAGCACAGCTCTTTGGGTTTGCGGTCAGCAGGTCCCCTCAGATAGCTGTTGATTTCCTTTGCTCCCTCCACTGTGGTTGAAAAGATGGGTAAGAGAGTGGGAGGATAGGCCTTTCATCACGGCAGCTGCCTCCCCAATTCAGGCTTAGAGCCAGTGCATAGGCCAAAGGTCAGAGACCACAACACACCTGGGCAGAAAGGCTGACTGAGCCACTGCATCGCTTCAGCTTTACAGAGTATCAGAGACCCGGGCAGAAAGGCTGACTGAGCCAATGCATCGCTTTAGCTTTGCAGAGTATCAGAGACAGCTCTTCCTCATCCCACTCTTGACCACGTCCGGGCTCATCACTCTCCTCTAACGTTGTTTCCCATTGAGTCACCACCCTCAGAGCTGGCTGGTACGTTTTCAACTCCTGGACTCCACCCGGGGCCCCTCCCAAACATACCCACTCATTCCCACTCTCCCCAGGGGCCCTGAAATGACACTGTGAACTCTATGTCTGGGTACCCTAATGGTTTGTGTACTCCCTGAGGCCACAGCATATCCTGGGCAAAGCAGTGGGGTGAACAGAACACTTAGTCACCATCTTCTCAGGGCCACCTTCTACTTTGAATTTTGGACTTGGAGACTGTGAGGCTAAAATAAACAGCACTTGTGAGGCGCCCTGCCGGGATGGTGTTTTATTGCTAACCCAAGCTGCAGTGAATACAGTTTTATGTTCTGTTCTACCAGAATGGATTTTCTTCAGAGAAGTGGAAATTACTAGGGAGCTTAAGAGAGGAAACTGAAGAGAAAGGACCCTCTGTTGGTGCGGGAAGTCCCTCTGTATATGTGCTGCTTTTATTGGTTAATGAATAAAGAAATAAATGGGTTAATTCTAGATGTAAGAACTAGCTAGCAATATGCTTAAGTAATTGGCCAAACAGTGATTTAATTAATACAGTTTTAAGTGGTTATTTCTAGTCTGGGTAGCTGAGAACGAGCAAGTGACCTCCTACAACAGATTGGCAAACCAATGTGGGACTGGCTAAATCCATGCAAAACCTGAGAAAGCTTGGAAAGGAATTCTACACACACACTCACACACACACACACACACACACACAAAGCACAGTTTCAAAATGGCAGTTTACTGGTTCATGCTGCCAGCACGAACTCTGGTTCTTTTAGGAGGCCAAGCATTTAAAAGAGGTCTGTGACCAGAGTGCTACAATTTACTTAATGGCAACATAGACCTGCTGTGTGCCTAAAAATAGGGCAATGTGCATGGCTCTCAGAGGCAGCAAACATGCTTTCCCATGATGGACTGGGCAGAGGATGCAGGCAGGGCCATGTTGGCCCTAGCCATGCCTGCTTAGCAATTAAAAACAAGTGTGTTTAAAAAATGTACATAGGCTTGGGAGAGAGAAGAAAAAGAGTAAAG
>LOJH01064264.1:0-10620 GCA_001685095.1 Ellobius talpinus
GATGGATGGATGGATGGATGGATGGATGGGTGGATGGATAATGGATGGATGGATGGGTAAAGAAATAAGCAAATAAATATCACTTTTCTTATAATTATTCTTGTGCATATGAGAGGGCTGAATTCTGCTGCACATATAAAATTCAGGGGACAACTTGTAGGAGCTGGTACCCTCCTTCCACCAATTAGCCATCTCACTGATACTGTATTTTAATTTCTTATTCTAAAATCAATACTCCTGACACCTATAATCCAATAGTGGACCTCTGAGCATCCTATTTCTTTATGAAGATTGATCTGTATGTAAAAGTAACGTGTAAGGGCCGTTTTAAACCTTCCTAGTGCTAGCATATTGAGGAGTTCTGAGGACAGACTTTCTCAGACTTTCTCAGCTATACCCCTCTTCTCTCTAGTGTTAGAAGACTGACTGTAGCACTAAAAAAAAGTACCATAATTTTTTAAACAAGGAATTAAAACATATGCAGGAAGACAATTAATAGAGATACTGCACTATGAGTTATTTGTTTATAATTTATTTCCAATTCAGAAATCTTTATCCATGAAATTGTGATTAATTTCACCAATTCTCTAAATCAGAGAAAATATATGAATCTTTTTTTCAATGGTAATAGAGATAGATTTCTCCCAAATTTAATTAATCCATTTGCATTCTTGAATGAGTGCGTGAAAACTCAGACCCTTCAGCACAAATCATGTAATTACATTTTAAATGATGATGCGGGAATATTGAACATGGGTAAGAATTATTCCGAATCATATCATGACTTCCTTTGTAATTTCAGAAATGAATTTTTAATTGCTTTCCTTTTGAATTAAGTCTTGTCAGGGAATTCCTTTGAGTTGTTGAAGGTTGACTCTGAAGAAGGAGCAGAGTGTGGAAGAGGAGCAGCCGGCGGCTCGTAGCCTTATTGCACGCCTCCCAGCTAATGGGCTGTTGTGGGATAACGACCTTTCTTTAGTCATTTCTATTACATACACATATGCTCTTCCCTACCATCAAACCTGCATCATCAAATAAAACAGAGGAGTATCTCTTCTCTCTTGTAGTAAATTTCTTCTTTTCCTCATTTTTTGTCAGCCAGGGTATAAAAAGTGCCCAGTCTCCGACGCGTTAAGTCTTCATCACATTCTCTTGTCACCTCATCATCTACTCTCCCAAATCAAAGAGCAGCTGTTCATATTCTCTTGGGTAGGATGCCCGAGCCCTATTTCCCACTTCTTGTGGGAACTGTTTGAACTATTTCTGAGCCTCTAGATCTTCAAGCAATTATCCACTCTCTAAAAGAAGACAAAAAACCTCAGAGTGGCTTCTGCGAGTGGTTTGGATGACCACTTATTGCTTCCAGGCTGGGAACAACTGGTTTATTTTGTTGCCAAATATAGCATTTTAGAACTGCATGAAAAAGGTTTATTTCATGCACCTATATTGTGTTGCTAGAAATAGCACAAACTTTCTGGTTCTGGAGAAAAGTAGCTGACTAATTGCATGTCTGTTCTAAGAGTTTGTATGCCTGCAATGATCCCACTTTGCTAGGAGGCTACTTTTTTAATGTGTTTTAGCTCTGTTTCCTGAGATTGGCTCCAAGGAAAAGAGAAAAGTGATGGCTGGGTAGAAGGAAAAAGATCATTTAAGGATTAAAATGGATCTCTAATGGAACTTTTCCCTTGTGTGGGTGGGGGTTAGGGAGAAAAGGGAGTTTTAAAGTGCCTCTCGGCTCAGATTTCATAGCTTTGGCATATTTAGAGTATACGTTGTCATGCAATCAGATTAATTTTATGATTAAGACTTATGAAGGCCAGCTGGTGGTAGCCCAAATCTTCAATCCCAGCTCTCAGGAGGCAGAGGCAGGAAGATCTCTGTGAGTACAAGACCAGCCTGGTCTACAGAGTGAGTTCCAGGACAGCCAGGGATACACGTGAAAACCCTCTCGCAAAAAAAAATCAAACAAAAACTTACTAAGAATCTGGCACATCTGATACTACCTTTATCAAATTGTTTTACCATTGAATATGTATGCAAATCAAGAAGGCACCTCACAACACAGATTCTAATTGAGCAGGTTTGAGAACCTGCAATTCTAATAGGGTCCTTGGTGTGCTGAGGGACCTCCATGGCCTGGGGCCTTATGTTGAACATCTATGGATGTTACAAGGAAGCGTCTTATTCCTGTACTGTTTGGTTGACTCACAGCAGACAACTTTTCCAAGTTAAATAGTTGTTATAGGATTCAAGGCTTTCATTGGGGGAAAAGTTGATTACAGGGAAAAATTCGAGTTGCTTTTCATAGTACAGAATTTGGGCTTTAGGTTTGTGTGTTTTTGTTTATTATTCATCTCTGTGTGTGCATGCTTTCGGTGCTGGTTGGATTCAGGTTTAGTGACAGAGACCTTTGGTTGGTGAGCCATTTCTATGGTATGGGTATTCTTCTCTTTGCTTTTCAGAAATTAAAAGGAGGTACTGAAGTTACACACTTGGTATCACCTTTAAAATCACAAGTTTGAAAATGTGTCTCATTCCTAATGATTCATTTTGACTACCCTAAATTGCTTAGTTTTCACTTCGAAATGAATGTCAAGCTTAGAAATCTGGTGTCACTCAAAATCAAGTAGCAATTTTAACAATACCAGTAGGTGAATTTTGGGGCCAAATTAAACTTTAAAATGTTATGTTTCAGGAGTCATGTTGGATTGCAACACTATGCCATGGTTCAGTGCTAGCTGAATTGTTCAATATGATTTTCCCTTATTAAAAATGAGTTAGGTTAAATGAGCCCAAGGGAGAATCACTAAAAAGATGGAATATTCCATATGTAAATTATAATTAAATTGTGTAACAAAAGCCTCACTGATAGCATTAAACCGTTTAGCTTAGCTCGCACATGCCTATTTTTATAATGACAGTGTCAATGAACAGTTTAAGTGCACAGAGCTGAAGCGCTTTCCACTAATAACTCAAACTTGAAGCTTTTAAAATTTTAACATTTCATAATAAGGAAAGTTATTATTTCTCTGCATTTTTCAGTTTTAAATTTTATTTTATATTTTTAGTTGACATAATAATTGCTTTGATATACTGCTGCAAAACTCAATCTAATTGTATAGTGCAGGTGTTAGAGCTAATGTGGAGATAATCTTGTAAAAATTTTGAGTGTTCTTTTATTTATAGTTCAGTTACTTGAATATTCATGATTGAAATGCCTTACATATGTGCTTTCTAAATGACTGGTATTGAATTTGCATTCTGTCATATATACCTTCTCAGGATGGTTTTCATTGTGGGAAAAGCTGTTTGGTAAGTCACTTAAATTCTGAGTGCTCTGTGAAGCCCTTTGTCACTTTTCTGGGTTGATTTACAGATCTTTATCTCTAAGTCATGAGTCTCAGTTGTAATAGCTTGCTATGTAAGCTCTCTCTCTCTCTCTCTCTCTCTCTCTCTCTCTGACACACACACACTCCTGCATGTAGTTAATTGTCATTCATTTTTTAAGTCAGAGAATCTGAATAATTTATGAAGCTACCAGATAAAAAAAACACTGAGCTAGTTTTTAAAGTCTGCTGTCTTCAATGACTGCATTTTTACTCTCATGGTCAGCTAAATTGCTGCTTCTGAAATGCCAATTAATTTAAATATTTGTCTGCAGCAAATATGACAGTGATTCATGTTGTTACACTTGCAAAAATGAATCGATTATGTTCAGTTCTAATGCTGGACATTTGGTATGTTATGATTATTGCATTTTTTATTATTCTCATTCTGTTTTCTTATTCTGGTAATTAAAGGCAACTAAACTCCCTTTTAAAAATCATTAAATGACCATCAGAATAATTGTTTTAAGATGCTAATCCAAGTTTGCAGCTCATTAAAGGCGAGCAAGACAGCTGTCTTGGCATCTCCAGCCTGGATATTCTTACTAGCATTTCTTCATGATTTTATTGCCTGTTTTTTATTATGAGAATAAATGTTGAGTGTACTAATAATTCAAGCTTTAATTTAATGTTTGAGGTATAACTTCTCAAATTAAATTATGTTAACCTTTTCATAATTGTGTAGTCTACTCTTCCCTCTGAAATATTTCCTAGGGGGATTGCACCTTGACATGTTCTTTTGTATATTAGGCATGTAATTGGCATGTAAAAATCATGATTGGCAAAATTACTGCATTTCTCTGTTGGTTTAAACATTCCCTTCACGGCATTTAAAAAACAACTCTAACTTGGCACATACTATGTCAATAAACAAAATTTCCTTATGAATTTCTGCCATTATTTTTCTTCCAATAACTGGAAAAGTAATGAATTCATTGATTTACTTATAAATTACTTTATACATAAACTAATGTAATCCCACCATGGTATTCAAAGCGGGTAACTTGCTTGCTCTGGCAGTAGTTTTTCTAGGATTTTTACAGGTAAGTTTTTTCATATACTTTCATAATTCTTGTTCACATAATCACAGTTCAAGATGATAATCACAGTTCATGATGTCCCTGCATCATTTCCTCTGATATTATATCTGTTTTTGCAAATGCAGCACAATTGCCTATCTTCCTGGTTCTGTGAGAGGAGTAAAGAGGAACTCACTGTTGTCAATGCTGCTCAGCAAACTGACCTGGTCTGCCTCACTACCTAACACTCTGACTTGGTATGACTTCGTTCTTTATTCTGCCTCTTCCTTGTTTGACATCACAGGCCTCACTGAGAGAAAATAGTGTCTGCCACATGTTCACAGAGGCAAGACGCCCTCAGCTTTCCAGGCTCAAAGTTGCTTCACTGATCAATGAATTTATTAGCAGGGATTTTTCTTTCCTTAATCTTTCCCCTCTACAATTAATGAAATAGGACCACGGTTAGTTCACAGCAATTGTTTGAGCACAGTAGAGTTGTCCATATGTAAATGTTGCAAACAAACTTTTTCTAAGAGTAAATTATAGGCACCCAGCAATCACTAGTAAGTGTGCTTCCTTAAGAAGACTCAAAAAGCCAAATTTTTATTTCTAAGTAAGGACTTTGGGTAATTGTTTATGAATGTGACTGAACCTTTTATTTTATCAAATGAGATTTTTTATTTATTCTTCTTTTGAGTCAAATTGTAATGTGTTCTAGTTAGAACATGACATCAGTTATAACTGAGACTCAAGAGTAACAAAGCAGTGTGTCAAGTATTTAGTCCAACCAAGCATTTCGGATTTGTAAATAATTGGTGTCAATGTCATATCATTGCTGAAGAGTGCCTTGAAAATGGAAACCATAGCCTGGAATAAGTCTGGGGGCTGAAGGTTGCAGGTTTATGTTGTGGAAAGTACAGTTTAATGACTTTTCTTGGTTCTTTTCCATAAAAAAAGTTTTTAATAGGTCTAAAGTTTATCTAAAAATATATATCTAAAAGGTGTAATGGTCCAATTCTTAAAGCCGAAAATATACCACAAAATTTTATCTGCGAGGCCTCTGAAGTGTGATTCCACACTGCAAGCTAGACATATATACAGTATCAGTGTGTCATTCAGTATCATTTATCAATAGTCCAGAATGGATACTTGAGAGATGGCTGCTTCATTCCTTACAGAGCAGTGGGCACAGGGCTAGCCATTTAATTTTGCTGTTCTGGCTTCCATGCATTTGCATTTTGGTGTACTTTCTTGAAAGGAAGAAAAGGAATTAGGAGGATGTCTTCAGCATGAGTGTGGGAGCATGTCTGCAGCATGAGCTTGGCAATATGTCTACAGCATGAGTGTGGGAGCATGTCTGCAGCATGAGCGTGGGAGCATGTCTGCAGCATGAGCTTGGCAATATGTCTACAGCATGAGTGTGGGAGCATGTCTGCAGCATGAGCGTGGGAGTGTGTCTGCAGCATGAGCGTGGGAGCATGTCTGCAGCATGAGCGTGGGAGTGTGTCTGCAGCATGAGCGTGGGAGCATGTCTGCAGGTCGAGCATGGGAGCCTGTCTGCAGCATGAGCGTGGGAGCGTGTCTCAGCATGAGTATTAAGATCTCCAGGAGTGTCTGCAAGGGAAAAGCTCACTGCTGCCCTTGCAGTGCTTAGTACCACAGTACAAAGTGCTGATTAACTTGAAATGTCAAGTGGGAAGGGGGCTATGTGTTATAAGAAGAAAATAAATGCTTACCTTGTTCTTCTCATTACTTTTAGTTATCAAAAGTAGACTGGAACCATTCCTCACTTGACTTTAGATGAATAAAGAGTAAAATTTAAATAAAAATAAAAAGTAGCTGAGGATTGTGGCACATGTGTTTAATGCCAGTGCTTGGGAATTGAAAACAGGACAGATACTCAAGGCCAGCCTCTTTTGATAGCACAGAAAGTTTGAGGCAACAGCTACATGTCTCCAAAATTAGTTAATTAGTTAATATCAAAATGGTAAAGGCCACAATGTGTGCAAATACATGTGTGTATTATATGTATACATAGATACATGCATATATATGTGTGCAATGTATTATGCATACGTGTGTGTAATGTGTTTGTGAGTTAATATGCGTGAATATTGGTGCATGCTTGGTATACTGTGCATGTGGAGGCTGGAGGACAACCCCAGATTCTCCATGTCTACTATCATGCTTGCAACAGGGTCTCTCTCTTGCTGTTGTTTACCTCTGACTATCTGAGGCTAGCTAGCCCATAAGCATCCCACAATTCTCCTGTCTGCCTCACATCTTGCCAGAGAGTCACTGGGATTACAGATATGTACCGCTACCATGCCCAGCTTCTATGTGGGTTCTTGGGATTTAAATTCAGAGACCTGCACACTTCTGTGGGTAGAACTTTACCTACTTAGCAAGTCTTAAAAAATGCACTTTTATTTCTGAAATAAAACGTCAGGAAAATTCCAGACAGTTGAAGGCGACTTTTATTATTTATTTAGTCAGACAGAGTGTTGCTGTATAATCCATGCTGGTCTTGAACTTGTTGACCTCTTGTCTCAGCCTCCTGAGTCCTGGGAATATAGGCATACACTATAGTTCCAGCTTGATGGTGTTTTGTAAAAATGCTTTAGTAAGTTGATAATGCATAAAGGAATTTTTATTTTTAGTTTTAAATTCTTACCTTGTATATTTTTAAATCTGGAAAGGATTGTATTACAGGTCTAGAAAAAATAACCCAGTGAAAAGACAAAGAAAAGGATCTTTTAATTGTGAGTATTAGAGCATATGCCCCATACAAGTACTTTTACAATGTATAGTATCTGAATGATTCTAGAACGTACAATGTTATAAGAGGGACTTGAGAATGTAGCACAGCATTTGTAAAAGTACAACAAAATTCCTAGCTAATGTTTAGAGTTAACAGAATGAACCTGAACTGTTTTACTAGTGTGTTGGCCTCTCTTCTTCCTATTCTTTCTCAAATGCTTAGATAGATCCAGTATTCATTAGAGGAGAGAAAGGGTGACCCCAGATAGATCTGGTAAGTATTTCAGGATAAAAATGGTGCCAGCAGATAGGTATCACATCTGGAAAGCACACACCAACCCTAGCAGTTGATAGATGGCTTTTTAGAAAAGCAGCATCCATTATTTAATTACCAAAGATGATTTATTCATAAGCAGTAAGAATATGAAATAAATTCAATTTATGAAGATTGGCTTCTTACCCTTTGCCTGTGTGGTGCAATAAGATATAAGGTTAAGTGGCTTATCCTCAATGACTTGACCTTTCTTCTTATTTTCATTATCTTAAAGGTTTGATTTCATTAAAGAAGCATTAAACAAGACATTTTATAGAGAATAACTCAGGTATGGCACTTCAGGATTTGTCTCTTTGGGTTTCTCTGCAAACAGATTAAACAATACATCAATAACTACTATAGCCTTGTTTCCTCATTCAAAAATTCCTGAAACTTTGCTTCATACCAGAGTTGCTCATGCTCTAAACATTATGTGGTAAGGGTTTCAGTATGTAAAATTATATATATATATCTTATTAATAAAAGTAAAGCCATAAACTCAAGAATATGGACAATTCTCTGCTGAGGGAAGAATAAAGCAGCTAAAGAGCGGCATGCAATGAATTTTAAACAATTTCATAACCCAAAACTTACTTGAGTCTCACTCCTAAACAAATTCATTTTCATTTGGAATAAACCCACTCAATTCATTTATTCCTTCCAAATATTCCTATTGTCTTCTAATTTTTAATATTAACTGCACAATACTGGTCAGAAGCCAGGGCTTGGATTTGTAGCCCTTGGTGGGCTATGGCTTGTGATCTGCTCATTTCAGGTCTGGACTGACAGCGACCTAGAGCCGCTAGTAGCAGGCATGTGCAAGCTAGCAGCTGACTATAACAGCAAAAAAACATGATCATTTAAAGTGATCATGGTAACGTTATAAAGTACTGAAAAAAACACTCTGAAGTAATTCTGAAACAAGACTGAATTTTAGAACTGAATTAGTGCCCTTACCATTGCCATGTTCATCTATTGCATTTTCAAGTTTTATTAACTTTAAGTCATTACTTTTTAACATTAGCCTTAAGTATTATTTATCAAAGCTGTTGGTTGTTAATTAGTTGTAGTTTCACTAACCAAATGCTAATCAACTTCTTTTTATGGAATAAAGCAGTAATTATAGGAAATTCATGTCTATGGTACTTTAAAATTTGTTTTTGATACGGGTCTTTTGTTATGTTGCCCAGGCTGGCCTGAGTCTCCTCATCCTCCCATCTTAGCCTCCCAAAGAACTGTTGTTGCTACCCACACACAGCGTGTGTGACCAATACCACTCTTCATTATAAAAGTTAGTCTGTGGCTTGGGGTTTTGTTGTATTTGATTTAAGAGAGACTTTTCATATGGATTCATATCTACATCAGAAATAGCATCTTCTAAAAACTCTTAATTTATATACTTAGGTGTCAACAATTTCCACAGCTTCAAATAAAATTATTTATAAATAAATGATGTATTTTTTCATTTTTTATTAAGAATTTTTAATGCATCTTTTCTCATTTTACATAGCTGTCCAGATTCTCGCTCCCTCCCCTCCTCCTGCTTCCTCTACCACCCCCCACCGCCACCTCCCAATCAACTTAAGACACTTTGTGCATTCAATCTCAAATTCCTGTATTAATGCTGGAGTTCTTACTATTAAGTACCTAAATCTGTTTAGAAATAGAATCTTTATAAGAATAATTAAGTTAGAATGGTGACATTAAGGCTGGCTCTAGTCTAATTTGATATCCTTATACAAAGGCAAACTTGGGAAACAGACACACAGAGTGAAAAATACATAAAGTCACAAGGAACTGACAGCTATCTGCAGGCTGAGAGAGAGACCAGAAGGACTAAACTCAGGAGTGCCTTGATTTTAGATGCCTAGCTTGGAGAATTCTCAGGAAAATGTATTTCTAGTTTTTAAACTACCTGGTCTGTGATACTTTGCTATGGCAGCCGTCACAGACTAATCTAACAGGGATTAGTACCGAGGGGGGAAAGAGCCATAATTAGAACGGGGATTTCAATATTTCTTTGTTGCTTTCACTGCATAATGATCCCATATGACTGACTATAAAAGAAAGCTTCCAGTGTCAGATTTATATAACAGGCGGAGAAAAGGAATATGAACTTGCTGGAAATTTATTCTACAACTCAATCAAAACGTAGGCACCATTCAGAAGCTGATATTAATGGTAAGATGGTCATTCACACTCACAGAGTGTCGGTATGTTCCAACAGCAGGTACGTTTTCAGTCAGTCAATGGCAATTAACATGTCACTTGCCCTTAACAATAAGTCTATGAGGTCTAGGGACATGGTATTCATTTTAATCTGTGAGGAAATGGAAGCCAAAGAGAACCTTAAAAAAAAGGAAGTCAGAAATAAAACCACACATCGAAAGTGTTCTGCAGAGCTGGAGACAGGGTTTGCGAGTGCAGCAATAAGCTACTGGAGGCTTAGAGACTAGATGGTATCACATCTTTATAGGAGCACCAAAACCTTTGACTGAGTGAGAAAATATTCACACTAAGTTTTGTATTTCCCCTTTTCACTTCGTTTTCACCTATTAAAATGAATGTGCTCTCTAATCACAGCACGCGGCATTGTTAGGCTGCACCGGTTCATCTTATTATACGACATTTGCATGAATAGCTCCTAGGAAGAGGGGTTCTTTCCATTTTTTTAATTTCTCTCATTTTTTGTTTTTTTATGTTTATTTTTTGGAGGTAATAGTTATGTTTAATAGTTGATTGTAGTGTTACTATCAGTAACACAGGCATATGGACAAACTCTCTCTCACACACACACACATATCTCAAACGTGTACAAATTTTGAATAGAAATGATATATTAAGTCATGTGTATATGAACATGTGTATAAACAATACAGTAAATTGTTTGAATGAAGCTGGAGAGTTGGCTCATTAGTTAAGAGGGCTTGCTACTCTTTACTTTCCTTTTATTGAAAATAGATTTTTTTCTCATCCTGATTATTATTTCCTCTCTCTCTACTCTGTCTACTTCTTCCCCACCTCCCCTCCCATCCAGATGCATTCATCCCCTTTCTGTGTCTCATTAGAAAACAAACAGGCTTCTAAGGGAATATAATATAATATAATATAATATAATATAATATAATATAATATAATATAA
>LOJH01064267.1:0-10619 GCA_001685095.1 Ellobius talpinus
GAAGTAGAAAAAGACAAGATCTCCTGAGTAAATTGGGAGCATAGGGACCTTGGGTGAGGGTTGGAGGGGGGAGGGGGGAGGCAGGGAGGGGAGCAGAGAAAAATGAAGAGCTCAATAAATATCAATTAAAAAAAGATAAATTGGAAGTTACCAGTGCTTTTTGTACGTCAAAGAACATTGCTGAGGAAGTGAAAACGCAACACACGAAGACAGGAAATATTTGCAAATCACACAACCCCTACGACCGACAGTGAGAAACGAAATGACTCACTTTCAAAGTGAACAAAGTGGAATTTGAATCCATTATTTCTCATATAATATGCAAATGCACAATAAACAAAGTAAATGCAAACCAAACCACAGTGGAATATCACCTCTCTGCCCACGGAGCTGGCTAACATAAGAACAGGAGAGGACTGGCGTTGAAGATGAGAGGAAGCTGTCAATCCAGAGGCAGCAAGAGGGCTCAGCAGGTGAGGGAATTGGTTGCCAAGCCTGGTGACCTGAGTTCAACCCCCAGAACCAACCCTGCAAGTCATCCTCTGACCTCTGACCTCCACAGCACACCTGTACACACACACACACACACACACACACAGGATACACACACGCACACACGCACAGAGAATAAATGCAATAAAATTTTTAAAAAGGAATGGGAATTTGAACACATTGCTTATAGAAATACAACATGGTTCAGCATCTTCAGGAAAGAATTTGAGGGCTCTTCAAGAAGCTAAACACTGAGTTACCACATGACCAAGCAATTCCGCTTGAGTGTGTATCTAGGAGAATTAAAAACAGGGGCCATGTATGTTAAGTTGGGAGCGTAGCCCCCAGTCCCTGGCATCCATCCCAGCCTCTCTGGCCTGGGAGTTGCTTTGCTCTGGACTCCAAATCCCAGCATGCCAGGTCCTGACCCCTCCCCGGGGGAGGGTCAGGACCACTCCCACAGGGTATTTAAGTTGGCTCCCAGAGGAGAAACACGTGGTTTTCGGGTCTGCATGGGCTCCCTGCTGTTCTGTCTCCCTGCCATGTGCTCGGCCACCCGAGAGCGCCATACTTAATAAAACGATGGGCATTTGATTTGGTTTGATTTGACCTAACTGGATTTCTTGCGCAGGTGGAGCCGCCTTATTATTTTTTTCTTAACAGTGTACACACACATCCTGTGGGCATAAATGCCCACAGTACTGTACATAGCCCCCTAAAATAATCTAGATATCCTGTAATAGACGACTGCATAAAATGTATATCCATACACGGATGATTAAGCATTTGTTAAGAAGGAGCGCAGTACTAACACCTTACAACATGGATGAATCATTACTAGCTTAAAAGATGTTGTCTTGGTCAGGGTTTCTATCGCTGTGACGAAACAGCATGAGGAAAACCAAGCGGAGGGGAGGGCTTGTTTGGCTCACTCCTCCATATCACAGCTCAACATCCAAGGCAGTGGGGCAGAAACTGGAGCCGGACGGGAACCTGGAGCCAGGGCTGATGCTGACTGAGGCTATGGGGGAGTGATGCTCACTGGCTTGCTCAACCTGCTTTCTTACAGAGCCCAGGACTATCAGCCCAGGGTGGCCCCACCCACCATGGCTGGGACCTCCCCACCAATCACTAATTAAGAAATGCCCTACAGGCTTGCCTGCAGACTGCTCTCAGGGAGGAATTTTCTCAATTGAGGCTCCTCCTTTCAGAAGAGTCTAGCCAGCATCAAGCAGACAAAAAACCTAGCCAGGACAGAGGCCAATAACTAAAGGTCATGTATGATGCTAGTAATGTAGAAAAATAAGCAAATCCGCAGTCAGAACACAGCTTAGTGGTAGGAGTGAGTGGTGGGGAGGGGGGTCAGCTTCGAGGCCAGACAGTGGTGATAACTGTAAAATGCTGTAAATACATCAGAAACCACTTAACTGAATTGTACACATTAGAAGGGTAAGTCTTATGACGTGTAAATTAAACAGCAACTTTTAAAAGAGATTTATTTTATGTATGTGTCTGTGTATATATGTATGCCTGCACACTGCTGCCTTCAGATACCAGAAGAGGGCGTCAGATGTCCAGGAGCTGCGTTACAGGTGGTTGAGGGCTGCCCCGTGTAGATGCTGGGAACCCAACTTCAGTTCTGTGCAGAAGAGCTCAAGAGCCTTACCACAGAGCCGTCTCCCCAGCCCACACACCACACATCTCCTCAGGAAGACGGTGACGCCGCTGGGCCAGCTGTGTACTCGTTAGGACAGCTAGTGAGTGGTAAGAAGGCAGCAGCCTAGACTTGAATGCTGGAGCTCCGCTAACTGAGGTGAGCATCTCTGAACTGGCTTCCTGTCTAGATGAGGGATGGGATAAGACCGCCTGCCTGGAAGCTACCAGGGAGGTTTAAACGGGGCGCCTTAAAGAGCCAGGTGCACGCAGGTGCTCTAATTATCTCAGAACGTGACGTCCCCAGAGCAGTTTCTCAGGGCACGAAACACGAAGGCACAGAAAGTGAAGTCGGATGTTACAACGGTTTCCGGCCCTCCAGCTCAACCTACCACATGAAATTTTATTCCTCAGTAGTCTTAGAATTTAAATTGAACTGAGTTTTTCCTTAGAATATCAAGAGGGCAAAAAAAAGAAGTTAATAGGTGCCATTAAAAGACCTGGAAGGAACAGGCATAAGCACAGGACCCTGGCAGGAACTGACAGAAAGAGAAAGCCAAGAGTCTTGTTTTACGTAAACTCAGAGCCTCCCTCCACCTCATCACCAAATTCTCTGGTTTCCCAGACACAACTCATACATGGGTTTCATTCCCGACTCAGAGTCCAGGCCCAACCCACCCCATCCCCTCACAAACAGAGAGAACGTAGGCCAGCCTTCATGCACATACACACACATACACACACATACACACACACATACACACACATACACAAGAACACACAATCACACAGCCCACACACAGGCTTCATTCAGAAGGTCCCAGCTATGCAGTGTACAGGAAAATTCCATATTTCAAAACTGACAGCTTAGTTGAACATGATGGCTCACGTTTGCAATCCCAATACTTAAGAAGCTGAGGCAGGAGGGTCGCCCTGAGTTCAGGCCCTATTAGAGCTACAGAGTGAGACACTATCTTCAAAAACAATCATTTTTAAACTGCAAGTGCATCTAGACACACACACATGCACACATGCCACACACACATGCATACACACGCATATGTGCACGCACCTGCACACACACACACACCCCACACATACATGAGAGAAAGAAGAAAATAAACAAAACACATAAAACATCGATCTCTAGGATGCCAGTACGGCAGCTGAAGCCTGCAACAGACAAACGCTGTCCTGGTGTGGGAAGGAGGCAAGGCTGTCTATGGAAATGCTAAGACCCAGGCAAGGGCAGAGCCGGCAGAGGAACAGAGCAAAGGAGCCCCGGTTCGCCAGCGAGCATCACAGGTGTCAGCGGCTGCCAGCGGAGGGCAGCCAGGCAGGGCTCGGCCAACAGAGCTGCTCAAACTGCCCCTGCACCTGCTGGCTTCAGGTAAAAGAAGCCGATGATTAAATTCTCATGGCTCAGAAGGAAAAAGATGCAGGGAAGGAAGGAGGGGCAAGAACAGGAAAAGGCCACAGAACAATAAATGCACGTCCCTCAACAAGTCTTCTGAGTCTCCCTACTGTTTCCTCACCTAAACGCACTACTTCCTTTCTCTGTGAGCCAGGGACCATGGGAACTCCTTGGAGCAGTGCAGGGGCTGGGATCTAAGACAGGCAGCACCTGTCACTGATACTGCACGGGGGGGGGGGATCACCTTCCAGAGGAGATGGGAGACAAAGGGGTAGAGAAGAAACGGGAAGCCAAGCTAAAGGCTGACCCCAAAGATCAAAGCGGAGGAAGTGTGAGCACAGAGCACAGAATTTCCTCCCGCACACCACAGACAGATCTTATCTAGTCACTCCGCTCCAGGCTCCCTGTCACGACTCATGACGACATGCAAGGGTTCTCTACGGTACTCCAGAAGCACAGCGTGGAAAGAGCGGCCATACCTCTCATTCGACAGAAACCCTACAAGCTGTCCGACTGCCCCACTTGACAGCATGCGAATTTCTAGGATGCGGTATCGGGTCCACTTCCTAATCATCCAGAATGCCTGCCGGGTTCCTAGAAGCTCTAGCTAGCAGGCATGGTGGGATGCATGGAACCCCCAACGCTGAGGAGGCAGAGGAGAAATGCTACTCCGAGTCCAGCCTGGGCTGTGTAGCAAGCAGGGCATGGCGGTCCACACCTGTAATTCCAGCACTGAGGAGGCTGAGGCAGGAGGATGGCCACAAATGTGAGGCCAGCCTCAGCTACAGAGCGAGGTCGCACCTCAATAACACGAACAGAAAGAAAGGAAAACGAAAGGTTGCACTAACAGATTGGGGGGAGGTGGAAGAGGAGGGACACAGAGCACGGCAGGGAGCCGGAATCTGGGGCGCGGGTTTCTGGCGATCTCCGCTGCCTTTCAGGCTTGGGAACCATGTTAGATATAGGTGCAGACAGGGAACGTCCTCCCCAGGCTCGCTGGCTGAGCACTCGGTCCTCAGCTGCTGGCCCTGCTTTGGGAAGCTGTGGAAATTTCAGCAGGTAGGATCAAATAGTGGGTCACTAGGGGTAGGTCCTTGGGGGCTGTGTCTTGTATCAGACACTCCTTCTGCCATCCCTGCCTCTCTCTCTATAATCAGGTAAACCACCTCTGGCACACATTCCTGCCAAAGTCCAGGGCAGAGTTCCAATTCCCAATTAAAGTCTATGAGGCCTTTTCTCATTAGACTGCAGCGATTCTCAACCTGTGGGTTGCATGCCAGATATTTGCATTACAATTCCTAACAGTAGCAAAATCACAGGCATGAAGAATCAACGAAATGATCTCATGGCCAGGGTCACCACAACACGAGGAACTGTATTAAAGGGTCACAACATTAGGAAGGTTGAGAACCACTGGATTAGAGCATTTTATGTTTTTGACACACAGCTTAGAAATATTCAGTTCTGCCACATAGTAAATAGTAAAACATATTCATGAATTAAACCCCATATATTTTATCTTTTTTAAAAGTTTTTTTTAAATGTGTATTGGTGCACATATATCTGTGTACCACATACATGCCCTGGTGCCCTCTGAGGCCAGAAGAAGGTATCCAATCTCCTGAGACTGGAAGTTACAGAAGGGTGTGGATGCTGAGAATCGAACCTGGGTCCTCTGGAAGAGGAGCCAGCACTCTTAACCACTGAACCATCTCTCCAGCCCACTACATACCTATTTTGTGATATAGTCATAAACCTGTAAGACACACTAAGGACAGACATGTGGGACCTGTGTATGCTCACAGGGATATAAGGTCAGAAAAGAGGGATACCCAGAGACAAACAGCCATAGGATGGCTGGGTGTGATGTTCCCTCTTCATGCGCAACCTGACTGGATTTAAAATCACCTCTGAAACACACCCCAGGGCTTATCAACTGGGGAATCCCACCCTAACCACAAGGGGCTCCATCCCAGGGGCTAGGGACCCTGACTGAACAAGAAGCAACAGGCTGGTGTAGGCCAGCACTCTCCATTCTTGCTGCTTCCTGATTCTCCACAGCATGAGCAAGCCACTTGGCTCTGCTAAGGCCGCAGTCTCAGCCCCTCCAGCACCATCCTCCCCTGCCATGACAGTGTCCCCGCACTGTGAGTCAAACAAGCCCTCCTTTCCCTAAGTTTTTTCTTGCCAGTCATCTGCCCACAGCGCCAAGAAAAGCAACAGACACAAATCGTGCCAGGTCTAGATCTAAAGTTAGGTCATCTTCAGAGTGACTGTTCACTAAAGCCTCATGTGTGTTCTACAGAAAAACACGGAAAAATAACAATACAGATTCTAAGCAGATGGCTGCTAAGCCACAACTATTGCAGGCACGCGTGCCTCATCATTACAACACAGCAGGAGCACGCTGGCTTCAGGAACCTTTCGTCTGCTGAGCCGTGGGAACCTCCACTCGGGTCCCTGTACTCATGGGAGGCAGAAAAGGCTGGCGAAGCAGAGGGAAGGACAAGATGTTTGAGAGCTGTAAGCCCATGTTCCAAGCTGTAGATCCATCCCATGGGCATGGATCCAGAGCGTTGCTTGGCCCCAGATCTCCTCTTGCTTCTCACGGCACATCTGAATTGACTTAACCCATCTGGACATCTTCACTTGATCTGCCAGCCTCTGTTCTGGAACCACCAGGACAGCAGAGGCAGGGGGATCTCTGTGAGTCTGAAGCCAGTCTGGTCTACATAGACAGTACCTTAGAAAGTTATTTGAGGGGATGGCTGTGGCAGGCAGGTGAAAGCATTCCCACAGCTAGTGTTCCTTCTTCCCCTGAGGTAACAGAACTCCGAGTCGGCTGAACCCATGGAGTCTAGCAAGGGACNGGGATGTCTTGTCCTCCTCTATAGCTAAGGGACCAAGGGGACTGTGTCTAAACTCTGGGCACCTGGATGGGAGCAGCAACAGCACAGGCAATTCCTGGATCACAGTGTCAGAGAAGAAGCTACCCATCTTCCACTGTTCCCTCTTCCCCTATCTTGAGGGCTACAGTAGGGGAGAAGTTGGTAGAGAGGCAGGGCATAGCGGGAGCCAGAGGCTGCATCTAACAACCACCGACGATGGCAGAGAAAGGGCCCCTAGGCGCTGTGACCCCTGCCCGAGCCACTAAGTCACTATGGGTCTCTTTGTTACAGAAGCTTAGCTGATACCCGCACAGTACAGTAACCTTGTTGCTAAAGAGGCAGTGTGTCACCACCTCCATAGTGATACACAATTAAGTAACAAGTTAGGACATTAAAAACTATAGCAGCTGCAGTGGTGGCGCACGCCTTTAATCCCAGCACTTGGGAAGCAAAGGCAGGTGGATCTCTGTGAGTTCCAGGACAGCCTGGGCTATTACACAGAGAAACCCTGTCTCTAAAGTTCATGGAAAAGATGTTGTCTCAATAGTTAGTCTCCTGATACCAAACACAGCCAGCCAGCCACAAGAACTACTGACTCGACCCAGTCTAACAAAACCTTTTCCTGTTTAGAAAACTCAAAACCAACAAGTAAAAACCATTCATTTGTCCTCCGGCAAACAGAAGGGATCTGAGTATTGAACATCAGTTAAAACCTTGTCACTTAGCCATATGTGGCTTAGGCACCTCGGTTCCCACTTCTTTCAAAAGAGTAATGGAAGCAGGAGACCCTAAGCGTGTGATATCTGTAAAATATCTCGCAGGACTTGATAAAGCCTTTGCCACTAAGTGTAGAAAAGTTAAACCAAGTTTCATGAAGATTCTGGAGAGAATGCAGGGGTCTCAGGCTTGCCTGGCAATCCCCGCCCACACCAGCCAGCCCCCCCCTTCCTGTCTTCCCCATCCATCCCAGTTCTGGTTCCTTGCATGCTGCACAAGCGTTCCCTGCCTGGCAATCCCCGCCCACACCAGCCCCCCCCTTTCCTGTCTTCCCCATCCATCCCAGTTCTGGTTCCTTGCATGTTGCACAAGCGTTCCCTGCTCTCCCCATTCTCCTCTCTTTTCTCTCCTCCCAGTGGAGTCTCCTGGATGATGACCACAAAATAAGGATCCCACAAACTCAGGTGTGAGTGGCAGAATCCCTGAAGGGCAGGCAAGAGGCACACTGTGGGCAGGTGAGAGCAGGAACCCAACCCTGGCTCGCCACAGTCAGAGACAGGAGACCCCCAGGCTGGGGGAGAGAAAAATGGCCACCACCTTAAGGACAAGGGCTGCACACCTCAGGGTCAGGCTGCCACCAGAGCTTCAGCAAGTGTCCCAGCAGGGTGTGCTCCAGGACCAGAACTCTGGCCATCAAGGGGAAAACCAGAGAAAGGACACAAGACAAGACAGGACAGTTTCCTGGTTTAGACAGAAGACTCAAGAAAGAGACGAAGTCAGGAGCCATGAAAATGAAGACACAAAGCAAAGACACTGCGGAGTTGTGACGATCAAACCTGCAACTTCATGAAGTGAGAAGGAGGTGGGACATCCCCCACCCCCTCTTCTTTTTAAGCAGATTATAAACAACAAGTCTGGACCTGTGACTGAGTCTGAAGTATTTTCCCCACACTCCAGGTGAGACATCCAGGAAGGAAGCAGTCATGTAAGTGAGCCATTTGGGTGCCAGAAAAAGGACGAGACACAGAAGAGATTACAAGGATGGACCAGACCAGCTGGAATAGAACACAGGACACTGTAGCCCAAAAACGTTATGGCTCAGTGGGTGAAGGCACCTGCTTCAATCCCAGCAACCTGAGTTGGATCCCCAGGAGCCAACATGGTGGAAGAAGAGAACTGAGTCCTGGCAACAGATCCTCAAAGCTCATATGCTAACTTCCGCATGCACACATCTATACACACACTCAATCAATCAATTAATCAATCACTGTAAAGGGAAACAAAAACCCTATATAAAGTAAAAAAGAGAGACTAGGGAATTGGCTCCATTGGTTAAGCGCTTGCCATGTTGGCAGAGAACCTGAGTATAACCCCTAGCGCTGAGTCAAAATCCGTGCCAGGAGTGATGATGTTCCTTGAAACACTTTGGGAAGGTGGGGACCTCAGGTCCCAGTTCCAGACCGTCTCAAACACAAGGTGGATAGAAACTGAAGATACCTGAAGCTGTCCCCTGGCCTTCACATGCACCTGTACACACACACACACACACACACACACACAAATGCATGTACATAAGCAAAGAAAGAGATGACAGGAATTTTATTAGTATATTTTACATAACCCAATAAATCCCAAAAGAAAAAGTCACCTATAAAGCCCAGAAAAGAACATTCATTAAAAAAAAATGAATCTAACAAACAGAACCACCCAGGTGTGGCCTAAGACACACCCTTCAGGTGCACAAGTAAAAAGTACCACTCACTGTTTCTGAAGGTGCTGCCTTTTGGAAACTGTCGCCTTGTGCCCAAATGCTCTCGGTCACAAACGCTATTTGTTCTGCCTCAAGTACGAAGGGAGAGACAAGAAACAGGGCCCACTTGTTCAAGTCATCAATAGACTACAAAACAAAAAGAAAGAAAAAGAGGATTCAGTGTCATTTCAGGCCATGATCTCCATATGCTGGCTTACCCCACCCCTGGCTTCTTCAGGTAATATCGACACAAGTATCTGATACACTGCAGACCCCCGCAACCTTCGTTTAGTGTCAAACTGTGGCGATTTAAACAGCTATATGGGCCCTGGCCTGGCTCATAAGAGTTTCAAAGTCTCTGGGTATTTGTTTCTATGCAAGCAATTCTGACACTGTTTCTTTCAGCTTAAGATGTCTGAGCTTCCCAGGTCACACTGAGAGGTACATTTAAAGGTGAGGCTTGGATGGCAATGTCTGGAAGTCACATAATCGTCAAACCCAGAAACTAAGCTACTTTGGAAAGGGCCTTTCCCATATGCAGACTCGGTCAGATGAGCTTTAGAGGGAACATGCACCCCAGTGGGGAACTTTGGGGTTTGTAAGAGTGGATTAGACACAAGACTGGGTAGTGATCTGATGTAGCGGCCCTTTTCATATCTTCAAACAAAAAAGTTAATTGTCCTCTATACAAATTCACTTTGTCCTTACGTTAATCCATAAACTACACTGTGTAATAACTGTTTCCACGGCTTCTGACCTGTAACAGGTATGGGAAACCTGGAGGACTCAGACACAGGGAGGACCCACACAGAACGCAAAGATCATGTCACTTTACATGGGGCCTGGCCATCCTCAGGTGTGGGTAGCTTATTTAGGTGAGCTAACAACCTTGAAAGCCGTTTCCTTTAGCTTCAGATTTCTGGGAGAACTGTAATATGATCTTAAGTTTCAGTCTGCGGTGCAGTGGTGGTGCAGTGGTGGTGCGCACCTTTAATCCCAGCACTCAGGAGGTAGAGGGAGGAGGCCAGCCCGGGTCTAGAGCCAGTTCCAAGACAGCCAGGGGAACCCAGGCGGGGGAAGGGGCATGTACCCAGAGCAGAAAAGGCAGAACTCTAAGGCTACAAGAACCTTCTGAGTCACAGCACGAATCCAAGCACAGACAGCAGGGAGGTGTGAGCAAAGTTCAAGGTTGGGGGGGCTATCTGTGCAAAGCCAGGGTGCAACGTGGGGCAGGTATCTGCAAGGCTGTCCCTACCTGGGGTTCTGAAGCAGGCAAGAGACGAGTAATTAGGTTAGCTAACTAGGTTAGCACAGTCAGCAGGCTGAGGAGGTCATGAAAATATTCAAAGGTGTCTAGGAAAACTAATTTGGCAAAATTTCCGCTCTGATATAAACCACAAAGATCTTGTGTTAAATAAATTAGCTTAGAAACCACCACAGTGGGGAAAAAATCCACCCTCATTTATTTTTCAGCTCTGTGATCTCTCTCAAGCAGTTTTAGAGAATTTAGTCCCCATGTTCTAAGAGGAGCAGTGTCCCCTTCCACCGCGCCTGTCTTGGTCCAGATGGTCCTAGTCACAGCTAGGTAACAGTAGCTATACACTTGGGACACATGAGAAAACTCAGTGTTAGCCACACTGTATTTTTCCTTATATTTATTAATTTATGTCTAAGTGTCTTGCCTCCGTGTGGATGTGCGCCACCG
>LOJH01064273.1:0-10618 GCA_001685095.1 Ellobius talpinus
GTCCCATCTTTCCCACTAAAGAATGATTTACTTTTGCATTAAGGTCAGGCAAATGAGTCTGTATGAGAATTTTTAAAAACTTGATTCCTTTACAATTTCACACACATGTATACAATTTCACACAGTGTATACAATTTCGCACACAAATATATGTACTTGTATACATGTAATGTACTTTAATTACATTTCCCACCCCATTATTCTCCATCGTCTCCCTCTCAAAAAATCCTTTTCCTACCAGAAATTGCATCTTTTTTGTCTTGGTAGACCACTGCATTTAATTAGTGTTGCTTGCATGACAATAGGTGGGGTTATCCACTTGAGCAACAACATCATTGGTTACACCACTGTAGAGTATTATTTCTACTTCTACCCTGCAAACATTATCTATATAGCGCCTTGGGAAGGAGTGGGCCTTTATGACCCATTCCCCCTTTATAAGACTTCTGCATAACTTTGGGCATAGCAGGTACTGGGAAAGGAGAGTTGTGAACCTAAGGCCGTTAACAAATTGTTAGGTCTAAAGCAAATGCTGGGGGAAGAACAGGCAATTCAGAAAATTAACACCCATGCCCCATAGGTTGCCAGAAAGGTATCCCTTGTGTGGCTAGGTCTGTGTAGTGAGCCAGAAATTTTAACTGTTTATGGGGGTAAGCTGTGTATTAAAGTGTTGGCAAATCAGAAAACATTTTGAAGACATTTAACCCATGTGCTAGAAAGATTCATCTTCCATTTAAGAGATAGCATATAGAAATGCAGAATGCCAGAGAGTCTGGTATAAGCCCTGCCTCTGAGCATATTACAAAGAGCAAGATGAGTGCTTGGAGACAAAACTAAAGTCTTACTTTGTTTTAACCCAAGTGTTCTAGAATGGTGATGGTTGGATGCTGTGGTTCTCACAGTCTGGGAGAGTGTACAGTTTTCATTTTCCAGAAAAATCAGGGAACAGGGTGAGAATACGATATGATACCTTGGTTCCTACCAAACTGTTGACAGAAGTTTCTGTCCTGCCCAGTCCCACAGCCGTTTAGTCCCAAAGAAACACACAGAGGTCTACATTAATTATAAACTGATTGGCCTATTAGCTCCGACTTCTTATTAACTCTTATATCTTACATCTTAACCCATAATTCTTGTCTGTGTTAGCCATGTAGCTTGGTACCTTTATCAGCAAGGTATTCTCATCTTGCTTCCTCTGCGTCTGGATGATGGCTGCAGACTGAGCTTTCCTCTTCCCAGAATTCTCTTGTTTTTGTTACTCCACCTCTATTTCCTGCCTAGTTGTCCTGCCTCTACTTCCTGCCTGGTTGCCCCACCTATNCTTCCTGCCTGGCTACTGGCCAATCAGCATTTTATTAAGATACAAGTGACAAGTCTTTACAAAGTACAAGACCATTGTCCCACGCACCAAACGAGTTCTGCAGCAATGTGAAATGGTTGAAGTTGACTATTGCCTCTTATCTTGCACCTGCGCCAGGTCTTCACTGTGCCAACCTATCACACCATAGCTTGCTAACTGGGTAACTTCCATAGTCTGTCTTATGGGTATAGAAACAATTTTTATCCTTACTACACATTGGAGTCTCTTGGCATAGTAAGCAGAATAATGCTCCTCCAAAAATGTCTGCAATCTGAATATGGTACAGCTCGCTATGATGGCAAATCACTGTAACAAGTGGGCTTGATGCTAGTCAGCTGATTTTAAACTATTGAGGTTATTTTGG
The DNA here is from genome assembly GCA_001685095.1 of Ellobius talpinus. Lineage (NCBI taxonomy): Eukaryota > Metazoa > Chordata > Mammalia > Rodentia > Cricetidae > Ellobius > Ellobius talpinus. Next base: position 1,725 of record LOJH01064273.1, read on the forward strand.
ATTATGGAGGTTGGCCCAATGTTATCACGAGGTTATTTAAATGACAGGAGGCAGAAGTGTCCATATCAAGGTGAAACAATGTGAAGAAGTCTGCACTGGTCACTGCTGGTCTTGGAGATGGAAGGTCACTAGCCAAGGGATGCAGTTGGCCTGTTGTAGCTAGGAAATATAAGAAAACTTATCAGGTGTTTCCAGGACTGAAGCTCTCTGCCCTGCACTCTCCAGCATTGTGGAAACTGCCCCCAACTCAGGTTTAGCCAGTGCGATCCATTTTTGGATTTCTAAATTGCAGGATCCTGGTAGTTTGAATACAATGCACCCCCCCATAAGGTTGCAGGGAAATGGCACTATTAGAGGTGTGGCTTTGTTAAGTAGATATGGCCTTGTGGGAAGAAGTGTGTCACTGTGGAGGTGGGCTTTGAGGTGTCATGTATGCTCAAGCCATGCACAGTGTCTCAGTTCACTTCCTATTGTCTGAGCAAGATGTAGGACTGAGCTATCTCTAGCACCACATCTGCTAGCACGCAGCAATGTCCCACCATGATGATAATGGATTGAACCTCTGAACTGTAAGCCACCCTAATGAAATGTTTTCCTGTATGGAGTTGGTGTGATAATGGTGTCTCTTCAAAGCAACAGAAACCCTAACTAAGACACAGGACTGTGAGACAATGTTAGTTCCTCGAACCTTGAAGTAGCATGTTTCAGCAGTCCTAGGAAACTAATAATCTGAGTAGCTTTAAAGGTCACTGAAGACTCCATCCCTGTTTGGGGATACTCTGGGAACTAGGAACAAGTCAGTGGACAGCAGTGAGTCCATCGCTTCGTAATGGGTGAATGTTCTTGTCTCACTACTGCATATTTTCCCTTGAGTAGATGTCCTTTGAGTCAGCTGAGGACGTGAGCTTGCTGCAGAGGGTGACTTCCTCTGTAGAGCATGCAGCTTCCTGCCTCACTGTAACTCAGGGCGCATCCTAGAGTCTGCTTAATGGAGCTCCAGGCTTCTAGCAAACCACCGCTAGTCCAGTTTCTCTTGTGACTTGGATTACTAGTTGGTTCCTACATATTTGTTAAATAGTCAGTAAGAAATGGGATTGGTAAATTGAGTTTGCCCTTATCATATGCGTTAGGTTTTTTCTTTTCTTTTTTTTTCTTTCTTTTTTTGAAAGGCTATCCCATGCCTTTACTGAAGCTTCTGCAGACCGAAGGGCAGCTGCTACCTTACACGGATGACTTCTGGAACCATAGGGTTATGATATAGCACAGAAGAAGCTCAGACCGTTTCCTAGGAGTCTCAAATCCTTGCTAGAACAGGCAGAAAAGAAGCCAGTCTCAAGAAAGCTGCCTCTTAAAGGGACAGAAGATTGAACTGAGCCCCGCCTTCTCCTGCCCTCAACGCCGGTCTTAGCTGATTCCCACGCTTGCCAGTAGATGGCGCTAGAAATCACCCTTCAGTTCTGTGGACATTCTCAATCGGTAACATTCCTGGAAGAAGGGTAAAACTCAAGATGATTTCATTTGAACAGCATTTCTGATTCTGTTAGGTGTGAGGACGCTCTCCTTTATTTCTCTCGATTCTCCGAATGCTTTGCCCACCCTTCTCTGGGCTCCCTTTCTTCCCTACCCTGTACATGGAGATGGCAGCATTTGTTTCCACCTCTAATGCTGCAAACCTGGAAGCAGGCTTCTCTTTGCTCTACACCTTTGATGTTAGAAGACAGAGTGATGGGGGAACCCAGTAAGAAAGGAAGAAACTTAAAGCTAGAAAACAAAAACAATGTATGCGGGATGCTGATGTATCTGCATGGTTCCTGCCAAGATGGAAGTAACTTGTTTAAAAATAGGTATATTAAACATTTATGGGGTCCATTATAGTAAATTGATAATATATAATATTCTGCAATAAAATTAGGTGTTCTATATTTCATTTCACTGATTTATGTATAGTTCTATGCCAGTACCATGCTATGCTGGTTAGTATAGCTTTGTAGTATGTTCTCAAGTCTTCTTTGTGTTCCTCTGACTTTGTTTTGCTGAGGATGACTGCATCAGTCTGCGTTCTCTAGAAAGACAGAAACAGCGCGGGGTGTTGGTGGCACGCGTCTTTAATTCCAGCACTTGGGAGGCAGAGATAGCCAGATCTCTGTGAGTTCGGGGCCAACCTGGTCTACAGAGTGAGTTCTATGACAGACTCCAAAGCCACAGAGAAATCCTGTCACGAAAAATAAAAATAAAGAAATAGGAAAGAAAGAAGAAAGAAAAGAAAAACAGAAACAGTGGAGTAATTGTATGTTGTAAAAAAAGAGTTTATTAGATTGGCTTATACATTAGGGCTGGGTAGCCCAGCAATGTCTGTCTGTTAGCTGGGGGGGTGGGGCAGCAAAGATGGCGGCTGCAGCACCTGGACGGAATCACTACTGGGTCCTCGGCTTCTGCAGCAAGGCATGCTATAGGTGTTTAAAAACACTATAAAGCTACAATACAGAACCTTTTAAAGGTGCCCCTGAGGTCAGTTTACTGCTAATATTTCGCTGAGCATTTTTGTGCCTTTTCTCATCAGATTTGGATCTGTAGTTAAAGAAAAACATTATCTTTTTTTTCAGATATTTATATATTTATATTTTGAGACTGTGGTGGAGGAATGACCTTGATTCTCCTGTCTCCATCTCAGTGTACAGATGCCAGGGATACCCCCCCAGCTTTTGTCTGTTTCTGTGTCAGGGGTGATCTTAAGCCTTCTCAAAATACAGTTAATAGAGTTTTACTTTCATTTCATTTTTGGGAACAATTTTAGTTGGAATTAGTTCTTTAAACATTTTATAGAATTTAGTAGTAAAGTCTACGGGTCCTAGATTTTTCTTTTTCTTTTAGATGGGGATTTTTAATTATTGCTTCAATTTCAGTACTCGTGGCTTTTCTATTTCTTCTTGATTCTGTTTGGGTAGGTTATATGTGTTCAGGAATTTATTCGAGCTAACCTCTTATTTTTGGCTACTGCCCCTTTGGTTCATCATGCTGTTGTGTGTTTTAGATCATCCATTTTCATTGCTGGAATCTTCCTTGTGTGTCTACTCCACAGTTCTTTATTCACAGTTTGGTGAGTATTTAGGTCATTTTCAGATTTGGACCCTTACAGGTAAGGCAGCTGTGGCTATTCATGACCACAGTTTTCATGGCCATATACTTCAATTTCCTTAAGGTAAATCCCTGACCTGGAATGAGTGTGTCCTATGGTAGGTGTATGTTTAGCTTCTTGAGATTCTACCAAAGTGCTTTTACAAGGGCATGCGTCACCTTACACGTGTGTATATCATTGTACTTGGTGCATATTTGTCTGTCTGTTGCCTTGTTTTGCTCCCCTGCCGTTATGGTGGTCCTCTTCTCCCTCAGCAGAACATTCCTCTTCTACTGTCACATCTGCATTCAAATCTGGAGCCTGCATGTGGTCACGTGATGTTATTGTCTTTTGTTCCCCCTCCCCCTAGACCCACCCATGGGTTACATAGGGTCTTTGATTTTTAAAGATTCAATTGTAACTTTTTTCATTTTTCAGTGATGCGAAAAACAAGCTATGTTTAGCAGAAGCTATAGTTTAAATATTGAACTGGGAACGCACTAGGCTGGTGAACGCACCCTGTCACAATACTGCTCACAGTGAGCCAGGCTATCACAGGGTCAATTACCAATGCTCCCTAGTGCACTGTGTTGCCAAGCTGGGATGGTAGTGTCAAAAATCCACTTCCAACTAGAACAGGTTGATCGGGATGCAACTCCATCACAAGTTTGGGAGCATCTGCCTACAAGTTTATAATTTTCAACAGTTTGAATTTTCCCCACCATTTCATCAGGTGATTTTTCTGCTCTTTCCATTCCTCATTCCCTGCTCCTTGGATTGTGCATATCATAGGATTCTCAGGTTTGCTCCACAGCTCATTTGTGCTCTCTTCATTTTTTTCCCTTATTTTTTCTCCCCATGTTTCACTTTAGATTGTTTCTGTTATGATTGTTAAGAAAAATTGCTCGTGTTTTCTTCTGTGATGTTTAATCTGCCATTAATCTCATTAATTGTCTCTTTTATTTGACACTTAAAATATACTTTAGAAACTTGCATATTTATATTTTTAATTTTTAAAAATTATATGTGTATATGTTGGGGGGGCTACATGTACATGTATGTAGGTGCCCACACAGGTCAGAAGAAAGCATCAGATCTCCTGGAGCTGGAGTTACAGGCAGTTTTGAGCCACCCAATACCAGAGCTGGGAATGGAACTTAGACCCTCTCTGCAAGAGTGTACAGTTCCTGCTCTTAACCACTGAGTCATCTTGCTAATTTCTCTAGCCCCTGTATATATTTTTTTAAATCTCTAGTGTTACAGTTTCCTCCTGTCTAGAAATAAGGCTTGTGATTGTTGTGTAGAAGTGTCCTGGAGACGGAAACATTTCATCCCTGAAACTGACCAGACTCACTAGGCCCCTCCTTCCCAAGAGTAAGCAATAAGGACTGCTGAGGATCATTCTCAGAGGAGCCAAGCTGCAAAGAAGATTCTCAGACAAGCTGCGATGACTATTCTTATGTCAGCTTGTCACAAGCTAGAGTTATGGGAAAGGAGGGCACTTCAACTGAGAAAATGCCTCCATAAGATCTGTCTGTAGCTTGGTGGTGGTGGTGCACGCCTTTAGTCCTAGCACTTGGGAGGCAGAAATAGATATCTGTGAGTTCAAGGCCAGCCTGGTTTACAGAGCTAATTCTAGGACAGCCAGGTCTACACAGAGAAACCCTCTCTCTCTCTCTCTGTGTAGCCTTCTGATCTTTGGTGGGAGCTTGTCCATAACAGCTTCTGTTAATTCAGACTTCCTCAGTCTACCTTTTCTCTAAACTACTTCAATATTTACAATAGCTATTTATTGTCAAATTAATAATGAATTTGTATTGTTTTATATTTACATTTTTAATCATTGATTATATTGGAAGCCTTGGGGGACACTGGATCTCGTGTCATGTATATCCTAAGCATACAAAGAACACTTGGAATGAGGTAGTGCTGTGACATCAATTTGTCCCCAGATTTCATCTATTGGAGACCTCCTATCCAACATATTAACAGGTATGTTAATAGTACTTGGAAGTGGGGCTTTCAGAAGATGGATGAGGATTAGATAAAATGATTGTGAAACTTTCCTTCCCAATCTAGTGAATATCCAGAAGCTTTGAGAAATTAAATCACCCCCAAATCAGATCTTACTTACCCTGTCTGGTAGAAGCACAGAGCTCTCAGCCACTTGTCTCTGTTGTCTTGAACCGTGTGAACTTGCTTCTCCATTTTGTTTGTTCCTTTCCATTTGTTTTGGAGAGAAAACTATTTATGGATGTGAACATCCCAAATTATGTAATGATTGTAGTCAGGTTAGGAGGCCGTTACCTGAGAGAGGAGAAAGTGAGTGAAAGCCAACCCCCAGAGAGACAATCATTTGAACACACATAATTACATAGCATTTTATTTGATTTCTTGAGTCTTAGTGACAAACTTTTCCCAAAGTCTGTGGTGAAACACAGATGGGAGAAAGTGGTATAGAGGGTAAGTGGTGAATTTTTGGATGTGGGGTTACTGAGTTGACAGAGCCCCATTTCTCCTCGGTGTGTGCCAAGATCACAAGCACATCCACCATCTTCCCAATTAGTATCATTTGTAGAGTTCTTCAGGGCTTCCTAACCATCTCATCTGTCCCCTGTGGTGTGACCTAATATTTCCCTCTTCATACCGCATATTACCTGAGTATCAACTCAGTTGAATGGGTTGGTCTGGGAGAAACCAAGACTGCTCAGTGGTTAGAAGAACCATTCTGGCATTACAATGAACACTATTGTATGGAACTGTAGGAATTTATTAGCCAATTTCTCAAATTTTTCTGGCCTTCACTCATTGCCCAATGACCTCATGCTTGGTAGCAATTCCCTCAGTCTGTTTTTGGTGCTATGACAAAATATGATGTATTACATTACTCATAAATAGTATAAATTTACTCGGCTCACAGTTCTGGAGGTTGGGAAGTCTAAGTGCACGGAACTAACATCTGGCTAACTAATTAACTTCATGTTACCTGTTCCTGTGTCAGAAGATGGAAGGATGAGAGGGCACAGGACAGGAAGGAAGAAGGAGAAATATATCAGTTAATAACACACTCACTCCCACAATCCTGCTCTCATGGTTTAACGACCTATTAAATATTCCACTTCTCAGTACTATTGCATTGTAGATTAGGTTACAATACACAGACTCAGAATTCATATGAGCTATATTGTCTATAATTGATAATAATGTATTATCAATTTGGCGGTGATTAAATGAGGAAATATGGATGAACTTGTTTATCACAGTGTCTGGTACATAGATAAACTGAAATAGATACTTTCTTAAGTTTTGAAGTTGTACATCTTCCTAAATAAAGCCTTTGAGATGATCTCATTTAGAGGCGCTTGCTATGCTTGGGCTGAACACTGACATGTACTTGAGATGAGCCCTCAGTGTACAGCTATAGAATATTATAAATTACATATATTTTCATTTACACATGGTATAAATTGTAAATAAAAATTCATCAAGGTGTGGTCCTACATAACTTTGATCTCAGCACTCAGAAGGCAGAGGCAGGTAGATCACTGGTTTAGTCTGAGGCTATCCTGGTCTGTATAGTAAGTTTCAGGTCAGCCAGAGCTATATAGCGAGATCCTGTGTCAAAAATAAATTCAAACATGACTGTCTAATAAAAAAGGACTTGAAGACAACATCAAGCATTGTCTGCACCATCATCATCATTTAGGATGCTTGTTAGGAAAGTGACTGTAGGGTCCTGAAAATGTAAAAGCTGTGAGAATAATCCTTACAGACATCCATTTTAGGGCCAATAACTACAGGAAACGCTTTATAGAGGAAACGCTTTATAGTCCCAAGACTTGTGGTAGCGATTTCATCTAAATTTCTGAACTCTTAATAGTGGATTTCTTCCTTGACTCTGTATAATGTAACAGTGGTCAGCGCATGATTAGTAATAAAGGTTATGAAGCTTAAAGCCCACCTTCATCTCTGAGTCCAGACCTGATGCAGACAAATTTGGGAAGCTGGTAAAATTTGCCTTCATTTCAGAGTCATCTAGACCTGTTTTTCCTGCAGGTTCCCTGAGCCCTCATAATGACTCGGGTCTTCTGCTTTTTTTCTCTCTCTCTTTCCTTCCTTCCTTATGAGAAATGTATATTTATTTAGTTTTACATATTGAAAAGTTATATCTCAATGTGATTTTATTCTGAGATAACTACATTTTCCCCCTTTTTCCTCCTCCCATAGACAGCTCCTTACTCTCTTTCAAATTTATGGCTTCTTTTTTCATCAGTTGTTGTTACATACATTGTGTGTGTGTGTGTGCGTATGTTTCTGAATACCTAAATACAACATACTTAACCTGTATAATGTTACTTGTGCATGTTTTCAGGGCCGATCATCTGGTACTGGATTAAAAAAACTGGTGTGCTTTTCCCTAGGGAGACTGTTTCTCCAGCTCTTGGTTACCTGTAGTTTTTGTGTTTTTCTGTCCATGTGAGCTGGTCAATTAGTGTTGTCCTTATTCAGTTCATATTTAGGCAGCCATGTTAGTGAAGATTTATGGATGTAACTCCCGACTGTGTTCTGGCTCTTACGATCTCTCTGCCTCTTCTTTTGACATGGTCCATGAGCCTTAGTGCAAGAGTTGTGCTGTAGATCAGTTGGGATGGGCTCCACAACTCTGCATTTTGATTGGTTGTAAATTTCTGTTATGGTCTCTGCCAGGACCTTTCTTAATTTCTATTGCGATCAGACCATGTTCTCATAATACAGGTGATTCTCTTCAACTTTATGTGCCTTGTGGAACTGTACCAGTGGTAATACTAGAGAGACACCCTGGAACAATGGATGAAAAGAGCTTAGGATTTGGAGTCACTTATGTAGAATACTCAGGAACACACTGAAGTCTTATCACACCACAGGCACCATCCTAAGGACCAAGGACCTGAAATTAGAAAGAAGGCAGTTTTTACTTTGAAAGAAAATCAAGTTTAGGGTAGAGAAATACACACAAACAATTAAATACACAGATGACTGTTGAAGAATGGATATTGTCTTTATATTTTCTGTTGCTGTAACAGAACATTTCTTCTTGGGTTCTTTATCAAGAAAACAAATTGATTTATCCCAGGTCTAGAGGCCGTGAAGGTCAAGTTTGAGAGTCTGTGCTTGGTCTTCTTGTTATGGTACTCAGCAGTTCTGAAGCTGTGCTGCAGGGCATGACATCAAGAAAGAACAGGTATGTTATAGGGCAATAAAGCCCTCTCTTGATAATTCATTAGGCCATGAATGGATTAATCCAGGCACAAAGGCTTTACCAGTCACTTCCCACTGACATATGGCTTTGGAAATAAATGTGTCCAACACATGAATTCTGGGGAACACACGTTTAAATTGTATCAAATGTAAGCGATTCACAGGAGAAAGGGCTCTGTTTCTACTTGGAGGAGACAAGAAGGCCTTCCAGATAATGCAATACAAGAGCTGGAGGACAAGCAGTTAGCTAGGAGGGATTCTGGACAGATTGGCTTGGCAAAGACCCAGAACATGAATGAGCTGAAGAATTCTAGAAAACTGGATTTTTGTTTTGTTTTGTAGCATTGTTTGTGGTGGGAGGTTAGGAAATATGACTGGCATCCAGCCATGCAAACATGTCAGCTTTACATACTCAGTAACTGAACCATGAAGAATTTTTGAGGCAGAAAGACACCAAAGATTTATGTATTAGATCCAGCAGCAGAATGAAGAATTGTTTAGAAATAACATCAGTCTGGGGAGAGAGAGAGAGAGAGAGAGA
>LOJH01064274.1:0-10618 GCA_001685095.1 Ellobius talpinus
AACGCCGGCCCTATCGCAGGCGAAGGTTCCCACCTTACTATTTGCGGAGACCCTATGGGCGTCGACCACAGTATTCCAACCCTCCTGTGCAAGGAGAAGTGATGGAGGTAGGTGTTAGTATGTGTGTAGCGGCATTTTTGTGTTGTCTTCTCAGTTTTGCTGTCCTAGGACGGAACCCAGGGCTGAATGAGAACCAGCCCTATAACAGCTTTATAGAAAGACTGTAGTTTTAACTAACTTCTGGAAAATCCCCTAAGTTAACCTGTTACTTTCAGATTTCACTTTTGCTTATGAAGAACTGCCAAGGTGGTTAATTTATGGTGTGATCATAATTACTTATTAGATAATTTACACTGGAATTTGGCCAGGAAGTGGTGGTATGTGTATTTAATTCCGGCTCTCTGTAGGACAGCCTGGTCTGCATATCCAGTTCCGGTACAGCCAGGGGCTATGTAAAGAGGCCCTGTCTCAAAATAAAAGTTTGAAGTTGCCAAATTGGGATTTTGTTCTTATTGATCCAATAGACTTTAATTTCTGGTGTCTTTTCAGGGTGCTGACAACCAGGGTGCAGGAGAGCAAGGTAGACCAGTGAGACAGAATATGTATCGGGGTTACAGACCACGATTTCGCAGGTATGGTCCGTCATAACCTGTTTCTGTTACATTCTTCAGCCAGATGTTAGAGCTTTCCAGCATCGTGAGTTAATACTTCACATTCTGTTTCACTGAGGTGTAAAGTTCTGAAATGAGTAATGTTTGAGAACATAGTCTTTGCATCTTTGGCATCACTTTAAAACAACTTATGTATAGTTGATCACTTTGTGGTTTTGTTGTGGTGGTTTTTGTTTGTTTTGAAAGCAAGTGTGAGAATGCCAAATTTTCTATCCGTGAACAGGTTAAGAGTATTTAAAATTACAGTATCTAAAACATGGCTTATTTAGAGAAGGTAACATTCATGGTTTACAGCATCCATGAATCAACCTAAACCCAACTAGAACCTGTCTACCTACTTAAATATAGAAAGTTGTGTGTTTTAGGTAAAAGGACTATTGGAATAGTTGAAAAGGCTTCGTGAGCAAAGCTAGCTGTGCTGGACGTAGGCAGTGTTGCCAGTGGTGTGATGCAGTGGGAAGCTTAGGGGTAGAGAACAGTGAAGTTGTAGAGCTATGACAACAGCTAGTGTACACTCATGTGGAGCACTTGCACTAGCAGCCAGTTTCTCACCCTGCTCAGAATTTGGGATTGACCCCCATGACCATTTGTCTGACAAATCATCATCCTGGCCTTTTTTTTTGTCTTCATTTTGTGTGTTTTGTGTTTATGTATATGTCATTATTGGACATTTTCAATCATTTCTCCATTTTTTAAAAATTATTTATTATCTATACGACATTCCATGTGTGCCTGCAGGCCAGAAGAGGGCACCAGATCTCGTCGTTATAGATGGCTGTGAGCCATCTATATGGTTACTGGGAATTGAACTCAGGACCTCTGGAAGAGCAGCCACTGCTCTTAACCGCTGAGCCATCTCTCTAGCCCATTTTTCTCCATTTTTAAAATGGAGTCTTTCACTAGATCTGGAACTCATTTCTTTGAGCTAGACTGGCTAACCAGTGAACTCTTGAGTTTCTGTCTCTGCTGGTATCACAGACAATAACCAAGCTTTTGGGGGTTTTGTTTTTCAAGACAGAGTCTCTGTATATCCCTGAGCTCTCCTGGAACTCGCTCTGTAGGCCAAGCTGGCCTCAAACTGAGATACTCGTACCTCTGCCTTGGGCGTGTGCCACCACTGCCCGGTCACCCAGCTCTTTATGTGGTGCTGGTGATCTGGGCAGAAGTCCTTAGACTTGGTTGAGCATTTAACCACCAGCTCCTCTCTCTGGCTTTGTTTTTGTTGAGACAGAATTTAACTGAGTTACCCGGCTGTTAGCCTCAAACTACCAGACTCTCTGCCTCAGCCTCCTGAGTGGCTAGATGAAAGGTGTACTCCAGGGCACCCAACTAGGCCAGTGTGCCTGTGGTGGTTTGTTGTAATTGAAACTGACCCAGAACTCAACAAACCTACTTGCCTCTGCCTCCTCAGGGCTGGGATTAAAAAGGAGCGCACCTCCACTCCTGTCCTCCTTTGTTTGGAGACGGTATTCTGTGTAGCCCTGCTGTCCTCAAACTCATATCCAGATCTGCCTGCCTCTACCTTATTAGTGCTAGGATTAAAGGGTGTGCCTTGTCCTGTTTGTGGGTTTTTGTTTTGTTTTTGAGGCAGAGTTTCTTGTAGCTTGGGAGCCTGTCCTGGAACTCTCTAACCAGGCTGGCCTCACACAGCTAATGCCTGCTTCTGCCTCCCAAGTGCTAGGATTAAAGGTGTACCACCATCACCTGGTTCTGTCTTTTTAATTAAGATGAATTAGGAAAATTTTGCTAGTTCACTTTTAGGTTTATTTTATTTGAATGTTTGACACACTTGTGCTGGCTGGTACCTTTCTTTGATCAGAAAGCATTTTATGCTCTAGAACTGATACTAAGAACAGGTAATTGTTGGTGCTTGGTTAGCAAACCTAGCAAGAATAAGAACTCGAACTGTTAACCATTGATACATCTGGACACTGGTGAATATTTTATTGTGTTATCCCTGTGCTGAATTCTTCTGTCCATTTTGATGCTAATGGCTCTGTTTATAAGATGACACAAAAATTCATTTAGTGCTGCACCCATTGCCACACTACAAACATGCTCTCAAAGCAGTCTACGCAGAGGTCTACAGGTGTCAACAGCATCTTTGGGTTTTCTTCTCTTGCTTTTTTTTTTTTAGCATTGAAGAACTTCAAAATCTCTTTATCTTGTGCAGATACCCTTTTGTTTTTGATTGCTTGCCTTCTATAATGCGGTGATGGCACACGACGCATTTAATCCTAGCACTTAGGGGTCGGAGGCAGGTGGATCTCTGAGTTCGAGGAGAGCCAAAGCTACAGGAAAACTGTCTCAATTCCCTTTCCAAAAAAAACCCAAAACAGATATAACCTTGCCTTACACAGACTTTTGATTTGTTATAGCTAATGTTCTTAGTTTTTTTAAATAAGGATAATTAGGTGTCACCCATGTGGGTCCTCTGTGAATATGTGTTCTTAACCATGCAACAATCTCTCTAACCCCTTTAATTCTATGATAACAATGCTCTTTTTTTCAAGACAGGGTTTCATTGTAGCTTTGGAGCCTTAGCTCTTGTAGATGAGGCTGGCCTCGAACACACAAAGATCTGCCTGCCTCTTTCTCCCAAGTGCTGGGATAAAAGGTGTGCGCCACCACCGCCCAATGATAACATTTCTCTTTTAAAGTTTGTACAAAGAGTAGAATTTTCCAACAATGCCAGAAAAGTCACTTCTCAGTGGATGGCTTGTCAGTTTAAGAAAGTAGTAAATGGAGCATGTTGTCCCTTGTACACAAGTACGTAGTACAAATACAAAATTCTAATTGTGTGTTGATGAGCAAGTTGAGAAGTATAGCTAATTTTGATGGAAAGGAACTGAGAAGACAGTGTGGGGTCAGGAATTTTTTTGGTATAAGAAATGAAAATGATAGATGGCAGTGTGCATCAGAATAGTTATAGGCAAGAAAATAAGTTGAATCAGTGTTTATAAAGTGAGAGTGCACCACTATGGTGCAAGCTCTGCTTTACTGGTTTATGTGAATGGAATAGAGAATATACTTTTACAGAATCACCACCTTGACTTAGAAGAAACTTAGATTTTTGCTAAGCTGTCTGAAAGTGGTTGGTGTAACTAAGTACCAAGTATTGCCACTTGTGGTTGGGTTAAAGGAAAAAGGCTGTTCTTGTTCCTGAGATTATATTATGTTTATTTCAGGGGCCCTCCTCGCCAAAGACAGCCTAGAGAGGACGGCAATGAAGAGGACAAAGAAAATCAAGGAGACGAGACCCAAGGTCAGCAGCCACCTCAACGTCGGTATCGCCGCAACTTCAATTACCGACGCAGACGCCCAGAGAACCCTAAACCACAAGATGGCAAAGAGACAAAAGCAGCCGATCCACCAGCTGAGAATTCGTCCGCTCCCGAGGCTGAGCAGGGCGGGGCTGAGTAAATGCCGGCTTACCATCTCTACCATCATCCGGGTAAGTATGGTTTGGTGCCCTCTGGTCTCCATTGCACTGTTTTCTAGTGCATAAGAAACTAAAAATGGTAATAGAATAAGTGTCATTCACTATATAATCCAAGTTAGACAAAATGTCCCCCTTTAGATCAGTCTTCACGTATGTTTTGACTATGAGGTATGTTTTGACTATGAGCTTGTGACTGCGTTTCTGAATCAGTCAACTCTGACCTTGGCAGAAAGCTAAGCAGAGTTTTAGTTCCAGTGCTCTGAAGAAATGTGGATTTCAAGGTTTTGGAAAGTAACCTTACAAAGTAAGTGCCCACCTTTAATTCTAGTACTGCAGGCAGAGTAAAGCAGATCTCTAAATTTGAAGCTAGCCTGAAAAGCAAGTCTTCCTAGCTTACATTTGGCATTATTTGCTGGTAAAAGTAATCTCGGGAGGGCAGTGGTGGTGCATGCCTTTAATTCCAGCACTTGGGAAGCAGAGACACACAGATCTATTGAGTTCAGGACATTCAAAACTACACACAGAAACCCTGTCTTTAAAAAAAAAAAAAACAGGGAAAAAGTCCTGGTTCTGGGATTGGAATTTTCTCCTCCAGATGTAGTAATGTCCACTTGTGTTGTAAATCAATCTTAGGCTAAAGCAAAATGAGGTGGTTAAAATGTGACTGTTCCTCGAGTGTGGTCTACTATGTGAAGACTTAAGAGGATGGTAGTAAATAAGAGTCTTCTCTTTGCAGTTTGGTCATCCAACAAGAAGAAACGAATATGAAATTCCAGCAATAAGAAATGAACAAAGATTGGAGCTGAAGACCTTAAGTGCTTGCTTTTTGCCCGTTGACCAGATACGCTAGAACTATCTGCATTATCTATGCAGCATGGGGTTTTTATTATTTTTACCTAAAGATGTCACTTTTTGGTAATGACAAATGTGTTTTTTAAAAAAAAAGTCCTTTTTCTCAATACACCTTTAATGGTTTTTAAATTGTTTCATATCTGGTCAAGTTNTTTATTATTTTTACCTAAAGATGTCACTTTTTGGTAATGACAAATGTGTTTTTTAAAAAAAAAGTCCTTTTTCTCAATACACCTTTAATGGTTTTTAAATTGTTTCATATCTGGTCAAGTTAAGATTTTTAAGAACTTCATTTTTAATTTGTAATAAAAAGTTTACAACTTGATTTTTTCAACAAAAAAGTCAACAAACTGCAAGCACCTCTTAATAAAGGTCTTAAATAATAATGGCTGTCTAGTTTTGTCTTAATTTAGTGATTTCCTCCCATCTGCAAATAGATGGTCCTAGTGTTAGCCACCCCCCAGGAACAGGGGTACTTCCTTAAGAACAGCCTGTCTGGGGTGCTTAATGTGATAGTTGTCTGTTTTTTAATGTAGATTAGTTCATCTGTCCAGAATGCTCTGTAAGGCATCTTTCTTCTGCTACAAAATCAAAGGGTAGAAAAGTTATGAAGTGCTTGCTGTTCAAGTCCAAGTGATGTTTCTCTGTAGAAAAGCTCCATAGAATGTGTGTCCTTGCACTAGAGAATGTCTGAATGGGGAATAATGTCTGTAGTTTGTCCACCCAGTCTTCCAAACTTAGTACCATTTCTCTTTTGTTTCAAGGCGGGGTTTCTCTGTATAACAGTCCTAGCTGTCCTAGGACTAGCTCTTGTAGGCTAAGCTGACTTAGAACTCACAAGAGATCCGCCTGCCTCTGCCTCCGGAGTGCTGGGATTAAAGGCGTGCGTCACCACCGCCCAGCTAGGACCATTTCACTGTGGGATATGTTAGTGTTTTCTTATACCAGCCATGTTTTCTGAAAATTCTATGGTTAAGAGTGCAGTAGAGAAAATTACTGGCAAGATACGTATAGGTGAGTGGGAGTTTGAAAGCATTGGTTTTGGAATTTGGAAAGGAATCAAGTAGCCGAACACATCAACTAGCAGTGAGGAAAAGCCAAGGAAATAATCTGCCCTTTCTATCTGGTCTGCTAACAGAAGGTGCTGCTCATGATTTGGGATGGGTCTTCGCGTCAAGACAATCAGGACATTCCTTTGAATCATAGCTCCCTACACCCAGGAGATTCTAATTTGTCACTGCAATGGTGCTGGTATTGGCAAATGGAATCTTATTTGGGAAGGAAAATGACCCAGGGGTTATAACTGTAGAATACCTCTGGATACCAAGTCCTAGAAGTCCAAGTGAGATTTGGGACAGAGATCCAGAAGACAGATTGTAAAATACATTTTCAACAGTGGAGGTGAAGGTAGAGGGTGAAGAAATCTGGGGACATGGTAGCTGTGCTGGAGTGGAGAATACACAACATGGGCGCTTCAGCCCATCTTTAGATGAGTATTGGGGACCAGCTTGGTGTTGATCGGTTGATGGAAGTCTGTGTGACAGGCACGGCTAAGTTAATGGCCATGACTGGGTATAATGAGAAGGCCAAAGACATAAATGTGATGGTCAGAAAAATACTCCAATAATCCAAATGTGTAGAGCTCCGTCAGCAAAGTTAAGTGGTATCAAAACTAGGGAGTAAAAACATTACTGTGGCTGGTGGTGGTGCGCGCCTTTAATCTCAGTGTTTGGGAGGCAGAGGCAGGTGGATCTGAAGGCAAGCATGGTCTTCAGAGCTACACAGAAATCCCATCTAAAAATGTTACTGTGCTTTTTTAAGGCAGTTGGTGAGAGCAGGCCTGGCTGTCCATGGTGACTGCAATTGTTTGAGGATTAGGGCTGCCGCAGTGGCTGCACTTCCTGGAGCCTCTCATCTGTTGTAGGAGAGTGTGTATTGCTGTGACAAAACCATGAACAGATAACTTGTTTTTAAGAGGAAAAAAGGTTAAAAGTGTTGTGTTTACAATGGTATCAGAGTTAGAGTCCATGGTAGCCAGCAAAGGCATTGTGTTAGGACTGAAAGCAAATGCCACCACACCCTTTGAAAGCTCATGTCTTAATCCACAAGGCTGACCACAAACTCAACATGGCCGTAAGTCTTTGGAAACATCAAAGCCCAGCAACATAACTTTCTTTAGAAAGACTGCACCTAATTTTCCAAGCAGCCCAACTGAAAACCCAAGTATTGGGTCCATGGAAACCATTTTCGTTAAAACGTCTTCACTATCCTCCATAGGCCCTAGTCATCCTTTACCACATTCAACCCCCATATCCAGTGACTGAATTCTGTGGACTTTCAGGCCCACTCCACTACTGGTCTCTGCTGCATACTTCCCACTGAGTATAGTGTACTTAGCAGGGTATGGTGGTATACCCAGAAAGGCAGAGGCAGAAGGACTTCTTGTGTGTTGGAGGCCAGGCTGATCCACATAGCTCCAAATGACAAACCCCTGTCTCAAAATGAAAGTCCACAAATAAGTGTCTAGAGACTTAATCTCCCTTTGCAGGAGCCTTAATGTACATCAGTTCTGTGTCCAGTTTGTTCTAGTTTCCTTTTCCTGGAACGTGCTAGGCACCATGTACATCACAAAAGCTTTCATACCATTTCCTCTTGGCTGTAACAGTTCCTGCAGATAAATAAGTGACTTTCTCCCTTGGTTCTTTTAAGGCCTGTGGTTTAGTTCATCCCTTCCTGACAGGCTTAAGTGGCACCCTCTTGCTGTGTTCTCCTGGTCACCAGGGTTCCTGCTCTGCTTCTTCCAGTCTATCTCTGGTAGGAGGTAAGCCCTATAAGGACAAGAGGGCTCATGCTTTGCTGAGTTAAAAACAAAATATCAAATAAGTTGAAAATAAACAGCCTTGAACAGCGAGGTGGATGGAATAAGGGCAGTAGCTGGAGGGGAAGATGATTATGGTTGCTATTAACTACATCCTAGCATATGACTAGGACCTTAAGATCAATTTAAGTCTTGTGATATGCCTTGCCTTCATGCTGTGTCAACAAGGCAGAGAGGAACCACTCCCATTATGAGGGCTCCGCCCTTATGACCTCATCCAAACAGAATGACTTCCTGCTAGGACTTGGATCTGAAATATACCCCAAAGACCCCTATGTTGACAGCTAGCTCTTGCCTATAGCACTAGAGGTGTCTGAAGGAAGGTCTCATTTTACCAGGAAACATACCCTCAAGGGTTGTGAGCCTCTTGTTTCAGATCGTTTCTTGGGCCATGAAGTAAGCAGCTTGCTCTGTGTGCTTCTGGTGTGACACACTGCCTCACCACAGACCCAGAAGTTAGGGAAGAGGGCCAAAAGTCATGAAGAGAAACCTGAACCAGCTTTGGTCCTGTGCTTGCATATTCTTAAGCAAGCACTCTACCAATCCCTGTTTCAAGACCACTACTCACAAGAACCCCAAAGGCTTCATCATCAAATACCCTCACGTGGGTAAGGACTTGAACATGAATGCGGTGAGGGGACACCCTGACACAATTGCATCCAGTGCATTGTATAGTTTGCACATTAACCAAGTAAGTCGTGAAAGTGTGGATTAATTACCCTGGAATTAAGGATTCAGTATAGGTCAGTAAAGCTGAGGGAAGTTAGGATGAGAGAACATGATTTTATGAAAAAAAAATCAGTTTTAGGGTTGGCTGATCTGGGAGGAGTGGAGGGACTGAGTATGATTACTGTAAAAATTATAAATGCTTTATTCTCTAATCTGGTACCACCAGCTCATTTTACCTGTTAAATTATTTGATGATGGTGGTGGTGGTTTGGTTTTGTTTTGGGTTCTTTTGGCTGTCCTGGAACTAAGTAAACCAGACTAGCATCGTACTCACAGATCCTTCTGCCTCTGGAGTGATGGGATTAAAGGTGTGTGCCACTATGCCTGGCTCATAACCCATTTTGAGACAAAAGAGATGAAAAACCTGAGTTTCGCTTCTGCCAGTGCCTCAGCCACCATCATTCTAAAGCAAGATAACTGCATTGCTACATCAATGACCAAGACTGAACTGAAATGCTGTTGCCGAAAGACCTTGACTGGCAACCTGGTAGGCATTAAGTTGTAGAACATTTGCTTCACTAAACTGCTTTTCAGCTACAGTTATTCATTCTGTGACCTAGAAAACTAGATCAGTGTGACATAGGAGAAAGGCAGTGATAACACCAACTCTTACACAGGCCTTTGCTCTTCTCTCAGAGGGTGGGACTCTTGTGGACACTGACAAAGGAAGGCCAGAAGAACTGCAGGAATGCAGATCAAGTCTTGACATTGTTAGTCTCTGTCAACTACTTCCAGACTTCTTAGGTGCAAAAATTAACTTTTTATTCATTTATTTGAGACACAACTTTGGGTATGGTCCTGGTTGCCGTACTTAATAGACCAGGCTAACATCAGATTCGGGATCTACCTCCCTCTGCCCTCTTAAGTCCTGGAATTAAGGCTGTATGCCACTGTCCCCAGGTATGTGTCGTATGTGTGTAGTGCTGTGTATCAAATTCACAGTCTTGGATATGCTAGTAAGTACTCCATCACCAAGTACACTCATAGCCCTTGGATTTTTGCAAAGTGGCCCCCATAATCTCAGGTATTTGCATACTTGGTACTGTTTGGAGGATTAGGTTATGGCCCTTTTTTTTTGTCTTTGCCTCTGCCTTTGTCTTGATGGTTTATCATAGCAACAGAAAAGTGATTAATACATACTGGTACCCCAGCACATAGAATGGTCCTGCCTTCATTTATGGTATGTGTATCATCTGTGTTTAGTGCATGCATGTGAAGTTTGTGGGTTCACATACCCAGACACATTTGCAGGCCAGAGCAGAATATTGGGTGTTTTCTATTGCTATGTGCTTTAACTACCTTGGGACAAGGTCTCACCAGACTAGAATAGAAGCTCATCATTTGAGCCACGCTAGCTAGCCAAAAGTGAAGAAGGATGCTTAAAAGAAGTCCCACACTAGCTCAGAATTGAGAATAATAGATGGTTATTCATTTAGGGGTACCTTACAAATCAGAATCCTCTGCTGGGATGGAGAACAGCAACCGAACCCGCAGCCAGAAAAGAGGCCGGACACACGCTTTACATTGGCATAAATAGTATAAGAGGCCATGCCCAAGTGGGCAGTTACTTAAAGGCTACTGGCTGTAGGATTTCCTACACCAAACAAGCTCCCATAATCTTCCCGTTTCTGCTTTGCAGTGGATGGAGTCACAAGGCACACACAGTTGTGCTAGCTTTTTACACACATGCTGGGATCCAGACAGATGCTCATAGAGCACATACATGGCTCTTACCCACTGAGTATCTCCCCAGCCCTATCATCGGTTTTTCCCCTCTTAATGAACTCAATCCAGAAACTCATTTAGGGGACTGGAGAGCTGCACTGCTGCTCTTCCAGAGAACCCAGGTTCAGTTCCTACTACCCATGTGGCAGCTTAACTGTCTTAACTCCTGTTCCAGGGGATGTCACCTTCATATATATGTACGTGCAAGCACCATGTATGTTTGAAAAGGGGAGGTTGCTTGAGATGACTTGTAATGATAGGGGAGCGGGGGCCTGCTTTTTGTCCCGCCCAGCTCCCGCGCAGCTAGCTTTACACCCGAAA
>LOJH01064277.1:0-10618 GCA_001685095.1 Ellobius talpinus
GACCTCTGGAAGAGCAGCCAGTGCTCTTAACCTCTGAGCCATCTGTCCAGCCCCCTCTACTTCAATTCTTTATCCTTATCATCTTCATTTATTCCAGTCTCAAAATTACCACCAAAGAAGAGCCGTGCAGAGCCATGAAACCACTGATAAACAAATAGGCTCTTTTCCTTTCTCTCTCTCTCTCTCTCTCTCCTCTCCCTCTCTCTCTCTCTTCTTTTTTGAGGCATGATCTCTTTATGTCTGCTGGCTGTCCTGGAACTCATTATATAGGCCAGGTTGGCCTCAGGCTCAAAGAGATCCGTCTGCCTCTGTCTCTGAGCACTGGGATTAAAGGCATGGATCACCACGCCTAGTTAAAGTATTCATGTTTGAAAAATAATGCTGTAATTTATTTCATGTTCTTACCTTCTTTCTGTTTTAATTCATATAGCTATGAACTAAAATTCATGGCCCACACATATCACAAAATAAAAATCTGACTTTGTATGCTGAGATCACTTGTATAAACCTGCCTCCAATGGCTACAGCAAGAAGTGCCACTTTACAAAATGAATTTTAATAAATAAACATCTTTTAAAGAAGTAAGACAGTAGGTTGCCCATCGAAAGGGCACAGCTCACCAAGCTCTGTCTTCACCACAGGAATGAGCAATTGGTCTAAGAAAGGCGATGGCCCCAGGAAGTTCATAAATTCAA
Organism: Ellobius talpinus; assembly: GCA_001685095.1. Lineage (NCBI taxonomy): Eukaryota > Metazoa > Chordata > Mammalia > Rodentia > Cricetidae > Ellobius > Ellobius talpinus. The sequence goes on from LOJH01064277.1 coordinate 696, forward strand.
CACATAAAGAATAGGTAGCCTGTGAATGAGTTACAGCCCAAAAGCCTAAGAAACTGTGTCAGGAAAAGCTCTGTGAGGTCAAAAAATACATATATCAAACAAATGTTTCAAAAAAAGGGGGGGCAGTAGTGGCACATGCCTTTAATCCCAGTACTCGGGAGGCAGAGGCAGACGGATCTCTGTCAGTTTGAGGCCAACCTGGTCTACAAGAGCTACATCCAGAACAGGCTCCAAAGCTACAGAGAAACCCTGTTTTGAAAAACCAAAAAAAAAAAACCAACCAAACAAACAAAAAAACTTATACTTTGACTCAACAAGACATGATGACCATTTTGTAATATTTTTCATTTATTTATTTCTAGTAGTATTGCAAAATTCATCAACCCTAGAAAATTCTCAGCCACGATTTCTACAACATTCATTGATACACAGTTCTAAGACTGCAAAGTAATAAAGTTAGTACCAGATCTACCTCGTGCTCCAAGATACAAAATACCTTAACAAAACCTGAATTAAATCCGCAGTTTAACTACTTGCATCTGTTGGTCTAAATGCTGGAAATTAATAAACAAGCCCGGTCCAGAACCAAGTTCAGAGCTTGGGCTTTTCTGTGGGGTAGGCCACCTGTGCTTGACAGTATGGATTTCCAGGTCAACCTCTGCGGAGGAAAGAGCTTTTGTCTGCTGTCTCAGCATCACCTGCTCAAGATTATGGGTAAGGCTCCATTTAATGGTGCAGCTCCATGTAGCACCTTAAGTACCCAAGTTTAGGTTGGGCAAAAGTTCTTGGGGTTGGTTTCACATAGGCCAAGTCCTTTGAGCTGACCAGCATCCTATTTTGTGAAAGAAAAACATCATCAGGATTTCTATTTATCCATCCAGGTGTCAAGCATATATTAAACAAAAATCTAACCCCACAATATGAACCTGTTCATGAGGGTGTGAGAAGTTTCTAAGTTCACTACTTCCTCCACCACACCCGAATTATTTTAAATTCAGCCTGATCCACATTGCGATTTTGACGCGTATTTGCTTTTTCCTAGCCACACCCCTTCCCAGTCTCTCTATTTTCTTGGTTTTTGTGCCTATCAGCTCTTCCCCGACTGCGAGAAGCCGGTCTTGTGAACAGCTACACCTGGGAGACCTGGGTTTCCCTCCGTCTGGCTTCGGCTTGCTTCTTGCTTCGCGGGTATCACAGGCGCGCCACCATGCGGGGCACCCAGGAACATACTTGATGAAAGCTGCTCAAAGACGATGAACTAAGTAACTGTAATAATACAGTAACAAAGAACTCGAACATCCCTGATTGCTTTCCCTTTCGCCAGTGGCAAACCCAGTCACACCGAAACTGGCTCGCTTGCAAAGCAAGCATGCCCAAACACCCACATTTCTGTGGGAACTCTTGTCTTAGATCCCCTTTCAGCAGAACATACCTTATAGCAGGAAAAAGCTTGGGGAGAAAAAGGAAGGAAAAGCTCCAAGCTAAAAAGGAAATTGTCTGAGCATGCTCATTTGTGCCCAGGGAGAGCAAATTTGGGAGTCTGAGACCAATTCAGTCTCTAGAAGAGGAACTTGGACACCTATGCACCCGGACAGAGAGCTGCACCCTTAAAACGACACCATTAGTTAATTTTAGTATCTGTAATTAAGCGACAGCGAATTAACTATATGGACCTTGTACGAGCCAGTGAATCTGCGGTTTCTGGAAGCTATTGCCATTTTCAGGGCATTACGGATTTCACACAAACACAAGTAGCCTGAGAAGGCAGGCACGCTAGTGCATGTGAATAATTTGCACTTGGGGAAACAAAATGGGAATTCCAGGCTAACTTGGGCTAGCCACGTGCCCAACAGACTGGGGGAAAACAAAAAAGCATAGTTTTAAGTTTGAGGATACTTGAAACTACAACCCATTTGCTGAAAGGATGCACGGCTCTGGAAAAAAAATTCTTTGAAATCAAGAGTGAAAAATGCCTACTCGGCTGATTTACTTGGTGGCGGCCTTGGTACTTGTCCAGCTCCCTGGGCCACGCAGGCTCACGGCCGTCTGAATCTGAGATGTGATGATCGGCCGCTTTTGGTAAAGCGGCGCGACTCCTCTCAGGCTATGAGCTCGAAGATGCTATTGACAAACGAGTTCATGATGTCAAGGGCTTTGGAAGAGATGCCCGTGTCTGGGTGTACCTGCTTCAGCACCTTGTACACCTAAGTAGCTCTCCTTGCGTCTGAGCTGGCAGTGCTCCCTGCTGTCCTTCTGCGCACTAACAGCGGAAATCCTTTGGAGCGAGCGCAGACTTAGTCGGCTCAGGCATCATTGTACGAAATTTTAACTCCAACAGACACTAAGCAAACATTTGGATAAATAAGCACCCCACCACCAGCTACACCATAACCACTTACATTACGCAGTATTCAAATGAGGTTAATAAGATTTCCTTCAGGATTGGATTAGTCTTCGTGTTTCGTCACGAATAGGAACGGAAACTACACTTTAAGGTCTAGGGTTTCATTGGCTGCCTTGTCATTTCATTCACCAATCAGAAAATATGAACTAAACTGCACAAATCTGCTATAGCAAGCCTATTCAATTACGATCGCTGCTAAACATGAGAAGTATGTAAGTTTAAGGGGACGCTGTTTCTGTGTGGGTAACTCACCAGTGAGAACTGCAACAAAAGGCGTTGGTTGTCAGGCCCTTTATCTAGCTGAGTAGCTTTTTAATACTAACAATCTCACCACCTAGACTCTTGTTCTCTGCTTACTATCGTGGCACCTTAAGATTAAACCATTTCATTCCTATATCTAATGCTCCCTTGCGTCTGGCTTTTCACACTCATAACCGCAAACGAAATGAACTGGTTAAATTACCACTTGTTCTTAGGAAGGTCTTCGGCTTGCTACAAAACTCCCAAGCCCACTTATCCGCCCACACCGGGATCCCCCCGGTTCTGTTCTGCTCCCGCGAAGCCCAGCCCACCCGTTAGCCACGCCCCCACAGAAAGTGCAACAGCTCCTTCCCTGAGATTTGTGGGTGGCTCTGAAAAGAGCCTTTGGGTTGTTGGGCTTCTAAGCAGTTGACCAAAGAAAATCTTTACTTTTTCTTGGCTGCGGTTTTCTTTGGCTTAGCTGCCTTCGGCTTGGCGGTTTTTGGTTTGGCCGCCTTGGGCTTCACCGCTTTAGCCTTGGCAGGGCTCTTGGGCGCCTTCTTGGGCTTAGCTGCCTTCGCCTTCTTCGGGCTCTTAGCTTTTTTGGCTCCTGCAGCTGCAGCCGGCTTCTTGGCTTTCTTTGGGGTCTTCTTGGTGGCTTTCTTGGGAGTCGCTGCTCCCGCAGCCTTCTTGGGCTTCTTGGCTGCACCGGCGGGCTTCTTAGCCTTGGCCGCGCCCGCCTTCTTGGCTTTGGGCTTGGACTCGCCGGAAGCCGCCTTCTTGTTGAGCTTGAAGGAGCCGGAGGCGCCTGTGCCCTTGGTCTGCACCAGGGTGCCCTTGCTCACCAGGCTCTTGAGCCCCAGCNGCGGGCTTCTTAGCCTTGGCCGCGCCCGCCTTCTTGGCTTTGGGCTTGGACTCGCCGGAAGCCGCCTTCTTGTTGAGCTTGAAGGAGCCGGAGGCGCCTGTGCCCTTGGTCTGCACCAGGGTGCCCTTGCTCACCAGGCTCTTGAGCCCCAGCTTGATGCGGCTGTTGTTCTTCTCCACATCGTAGCCGGCGGCCGCCAGCGCCTTCTTGAGCGCGGCAAGGGACACGCCACTGCGCTCCTTGGAGGCGGCCACGGCCTTGGTGATGAGCTCGGACACCGGGGGTCCGGACGCCTTACGCTTCGCGCCACCTGCAGCCTTGCGGGCCTTCTTCTTTACGGGGGTCTTCTCGGTGGGGGCCGGTGCGGCGGGCGCGGCAGGCGCGGTCTCGGACATGGCGAAGCGTGCGTGAGAAGAGAGGACTCGAGCCGGAAGCAGAGGCACTGGCCGGGACTCGGGCCGCGGCGCTGCGCCCGCCCGTTTATATAGGGCGGAGCTGCGTCGTGATTGGTGCGCTGTCCAGCCCGCCTCGCTGGCAGCCTCGGAGTGTCCTCTCGGATGCCGAGTTGTGTTTGTTACACCTCAAAAAAAGCCAAAAATGTCAAAATTCCCTACTTCGAATTGCTTGATTTTTCTCAGATAATGATCCGTGAAGCCTCGGGCTTCATGCACATCTCAAATAGTAAGCAAAGCATCAAGCCTTCTGTTAAAAACTTGCAATATTTCCCGCGGTGCTCAGCAAATTTCAACTCAGAGAAACAAAACTTTCTATTTTCTTCGTAAATTATAAACTGATCTTCGACTGTACAGTTTTCTGACCCATCAGAGTCGATTCTCCAAGTGGTTAGCTTCTTCTGTGGCCAAAAACCTTGCCACTGGCATTAAGATTTTTATTACAAATCTGCACTTAAGTGGGGGAAGTAACACAGGCTCCTCCGAGAGTCCTGCCTATTGAGCCGAGGGCATTTGAGTTCATCAAACTGGTTTAGTTCAATCTTTAGCAGATTATTTACCATTTTGAGATAAATTCTGCTCTCCTAAGCCATGAGCCTATGTATCTATGGTTTTATTTCTGCCCGTTCCACCTAAGTTTTTAACTAATTTCTTAGGATAATTCTTTTCTTTCTGCTCCCAAGGGTTGGGGGCGGGGCTGTTGCTTTTCCATCTCTCTGGACAACTACTCCTTTGGGTTGAGGTACCTTAAATTCAGAGTATAAGGGTGCCGGGAGACTCCAAAACCTACTTACGGTGTAGACATGAAAATGACTAATTTCCAAGTAGTAAATAAATGATGTTCTCGAAGTCTTTGGGAGTAGAGGTGAGCTTTACTTTGAGGAATTTCTTTTGGGTCTTGCAAAGTTGTGAAATACGTTTTAATACTCTGCTATATTAAAACTAGATAAAACTGAAATTGAACCATTGATCAAGAGAAAAATAAGTGAAAAGGGAAGCCCAGAACATCACTACTCCCATCTTAGAGAAACTCAGACCTGTTACTGAACAGCTGCTCTCCGTATATGGCTAGTCCTCATGAAGACACTGCCTAATGTTTCCCAGATCTCCCTGAATGTAAGTGACATGCAGGGTGATTGAGGAGTTAATCAGTTTTGAGAAGGTATGAAGAAGAATCTTTGTCTTCTGAAGACATGCCTTGTAAGACATTCAAAGAGTGGGTTCAGCTGTTTAACCAAGGAAATGTCTGAGAGTATAATGCAAACCCAATGACAATGATTATTTCTTGGAAGTCTGGATGAAATTGTCTTCAGAAATAATAAGGCTCCCATTACAGAGATAAGATGCAATATTGGCTAATAGTATAATGCGATAGCTGTTATTTTGTGATACGATTGGCTCTGACTTCAATTATCATCAATTCCACTGATCCAAACTCTGCAAACAATGCTAATAAAGGGAACATGGAAGTTCAACACGCTGTCAGTGAGGTGTTTTTAAAATCTTGTAGTATTATCTTTAATGTTAAATTTGATATAAAAGTGATTTATATTATCAGTATTTCCATGATATAATATAGGTCTCCAGTTTCATGTATTAATAAATGCCAACTGTGGTATTCATTAAAGCTCTGAGCTAGAGTAGAGAATCTGTGTGGGTGTTTGATGTCGAAACAAAAACACTCCTGTAAATGGTAGAATTTTACACAACATTGGTATTTGTTCTTCAGTATCTTTCTTGGATCCTTTATTTCTTATTGTCTTCAAGATGGGGGGCACTTAAATTCCCTGAGTTTTGAGACAAATCTAGTCCTTCATTTCTCCCCTTTCAGATACAATACATTTTCTGAGACTAAAACTATTCGCTTGACAGAGAAGCCAATGAACATTGCCCAACGTTCAGATTTTGATACTTTTCTATAATGAGATAGAAACAATATCAAAGGTTTCACTTTTACATTAATCTGCGGGTCTAGCTAACAATAGCAGAATTGCACATGAACGGGTGAAATTCTTATTTCAACCACAAATCTCCAAACTCAAATCTCCAAATTTTCTCCAGGTGATTCTGACTAGTGACTCTTCTTATGTCTCAAAATATGAATGTTTTAGGGTTTGCATAGCACCCAGCCACATCTGAGAGCTGCTGCTAAGTAGAATGAACTGAGGCAAACAAACATGTTTCTTGTCATGTGAGTATTTCTGTGGAAATCTGGGCTTGCATGTTGTTCTAGTTTGCTTTCTGTTGTAATAAACTCTGACTAAAAGCAGCTTGGGGAGCAAAGAGTTTATTTCAGATGACAGGTTATAGTCTATCATTTCGGGAAGCCAAGAAGAAAACGAAGACATAAACCTGAGCATAATCCAGTTGAGGAAAGCTACTTCCTGGCTTATTTCCTGGCTCATGCTCTGTTACTTTCTTAGTATAGCTCAGTCCTATTTGCCTAGGAATAGCACTGCCAACAGTGGACTGGGCCCTTCATCAATTAGAAATCTAGAAAATCCCCACAGACATGCCCCTGGGCCGATCTGATGGGAGCAATTGCCTGTTCCCAGGTGTTTCAAGTTGCCAGTCAAGATTACCTACATCACCTGCAAAAAACTGGACCGAGACAAAGCTGCCGGATGTGAGCTCCTGGTAGGAAGATAGGGTAGCTGCGCTGCATGCAGCTGAAAGCTGGTGTACAACTGGGTCAAGGTGAAAAGTTAGAGTTTAGTTAATCTTGGCGGGAGCAGTTTCTGTAGGGGACCCATCTTCAGGCTGTAACTTCTGGGGCAGCGGCCACGGAGAAGAAAGCAGTGGTGGATGTTTCCTTCATAAACGGTCACTACTGGGACCAGATGAAAGCTTTGCCATCCTTCTGAGCTCACTGGAGGAAGGCTTTGCCACCTCGGCGAGGCTAATGCACTGGTTTTCCCCACATAACCATGCCTATGTGAAACAATACACGTTTATACATGACTTCACTTACCCTCAACATTCCTGTCTCGGCCTCCTGTGTACTAGAGTGACAGGCATAACCCACTATTCCTGTCTGACTTTTATAGTCGTTACTAGAAATTTGGGAGTGTTAGAAACAGGATACTCTGTTCATTTTCATTTTGGATAGGTTAGCGAATGTGGTAAGGGGAACAATGTGAATTGTAGAAAAGGTGAAAGAAACTGGAGGCATGGTTTTGATTCCTTTCGCTCCACAATTCTGAGTTCTTTGCCAGAATTTTAATACATTGCTATGTATGATCTATCATGGCTAATGTATTAAAGGCAGAATTTGTGGCTGACATGTTTTAAAAATAAACAGAGTACTTATTAATTATCTTAGGCATCACTTTTCATTTAAGTAAAAAAAAATAATAAAACTGTGGTTTGTATACCTGGAGCTATACCCTGCAGCACCATTTGAAATGATAAAAACCAGAAACAATCTTTGTGCCTATACAAATGAGGACGACTTAATGAACAAGGATATGTTCACTTGATCGACTAATACACAGCTGTCTGAGGAAGAGCCCTATGAAATAATTTGAACTGAATTACTGGACAGACCTTCAAGTAATAAGATAAATCCAAAAGAATATTCATGGCATGAAACTCTGTAATAAAGAAGACAAAGTAAGAAAGATGCTTTTTGTTTATCGGTATAGAATAAATACAGGGAAGTATTTGTTAAGTATTAATTAAGTATTTATTAAGTATTAAAAGCTGAAGTGATTGTTTACTTATAAAAGGTAGAAGAGAAATAGGTAGAAAGGGCAGTAGGAAGAGAGGATATATTCTTTCATACAACACGAAATTGAAACTGAGCAAAACAAGCTCTTAATTAAGTAATTAAGACCAACAGGAATCCAATAGACTACAAACACTGACACAGGAGTGAAGTTGCATTAAATGAAGAGCAGGAGAGGCCTGCCCAATGCCTCTTGGCCCTGAGTGGTGGAAGACAACCACCTGGCGCCATTACGATGAACAACTCTGTTGTGGGGAAATGGTAAAGAGAAACTGAGGAGCTCGTGCTGTGGGGAGAGGGGAAACTGAGGAAGTCAAGGGGGTGAGCAACAGGCTGATGTGTGTGGCCTAATTGCCACCTGGGGCCATGGTGATTTCTGGGCCCAGGCTACTGCCCAGTACCACGTCTGGATCTGTAGTCCTACCATAGCCAGGGGCTGTGTTGATGTCTGTGGCTCGTGTTGCCCCCAAAGGCCACACGATTGCCGAGGGTCTGGACTGCCACCTGTGGCCATGTTGGTGTTCAAGGGCCATTCTGCCTTTGTGGTCTTGCAAATCTGGGTAGCACGCGCTGCCTCCCAAGGCCATGCTACATAGCTGGGGTCTGTGTTGATGCCTGTGACCCATATTACTACTGGGGACCTTGTGAAAGGCCTTGAAGCAGACCAACAAGTCAGTGCAATGAACATTTGCCAGTAAAGCTGTTTGAACAAAAGGATATCCTGCTTGACACACCACATGACTGACACACCACATGACTGACACACCACATGGGAGCTCCCAGTGCCACTAAGATGAATGAAGAAATGGTGGAGAGGTGGGAAAGATGGAGCAAAGTGAGCTTTTCTTTCTTTGTTTGTTGTTTTATTCTAATTAATATTGTTATTTTTAAAATTTTTCTTGGGGGGTGCTACAAGAGTCAAGGGAGGGTATGGAGGGACTGGGAAATGAATTGTGTGCATTATGTGACATTCTCAAAGAATCAATGAAAAGTTAAGGTTTAAAAAAATGAAGACTATGATAACATTCGGGGAATTAAGAAATCTAAAGATAGGTCTGGAGAGATAGCTCAGCCGTTAACAGCACTGACTGTTCTTCCAGAGGTCCTGAGTTCAATTCCTAGCAACCACATGGTGGCTCACTACCACCTATAATGAGATCGGGTGCCCTCTTCTGGGGTGCAGGTATGCATGCCGGCAGAACACTGTACATAATAAATAAGTAAATCTTTAAAAAAAGATAAAGACAAACTTAAATTATGAAGGAAAACAAAGATACAACTCCCCATGCAGTGATCTAGTGGAAGTGATCCCTCAGGAATATGCGTTACGGATTTTAAAAAAAACTGTCTCTATTCATTACACTTAGATGGCCACCTATAATATTCCATGTTGTAGACAAGGAGACCAGAATTTTCTCTTGTGGATGTCAGTGACATTAATAGAATTTATATTACACTATTAATGGAAGTCACTTTAAAGTAGAACCGCATTTATGAAAACAGAACACAGGTCTATGTGTGAACACTGGCAGGACAGCACATCACATGTCTTCTTTCTCAGCTGACTGCACACAGAAGTAGTCCACACCTTAGAGGTAATTACCACACTGATAAGGCTTTTATACACTGTTCACCAACAAAAGGAACTAGTGTTCCTACTGATGTTTGTTGAGTTCCATGGCTAGGGTGTGGGGAACTGTAGAACAGGCCTGGATTATGTACAAGGTGAGACAATGAGGTTGGGGAAAAAAGAAAAGAAAGGAAAAGAAAAATGGAAGTTTCGTGAAACATGAAAGCCAGGTAATCTCAAGGAATTCATAATGGCCAGAGTTAGTACTATTTGACAAAAGGATAAGAATATGAATAAGAATAAGAATAAAAGGAAGAATTTGATTTTGATTTTAACTCATAGAATTGTATATATACATATGTATATATACAAGAATACAATGAATAAGAATACAAAGAATAAGAATTTGATTTTGATTTTAACCCATAGAATTATATATATATGTATATAACTATATATTTACAAATAAATAGAGATGTTGAAAATGTTCATATGGTTTAAGTCTAATTAATAGATATGGAAGGAAAGAAGCAGACTATCTTACAATCACTCTTATGTTCATCTAGATGCAATCTATGGTTGATGTGGAAGAACAGGATTCCCAGATGTTAGATTTTTTAAAAATGTTGCAAGATCCCGGTGGCAGTAGGCAGCAGAAATGCTGT
>LOJH01064279.1:0-10617 GCA_001685095.1 Ellobius talpinus
AAAGAAAAGGGGAGATGATGTGGGATTCCCCTCTGTATGCTATGAATATGTTTTCTAACCATTGGTTATTAAAGAAGCTGTTTCAGCCAATGGCTTAGTAGGGTAAAGCCAGGTGGGAAATCCAAACAGAGACAGAGAGAAAAAGTAGGCAGACTCAAGGTGCTATGTAGCTACTGAAGGAGAAAAATGCCAGCCAGAACCTTACCCGGTAAGCTACAGCCTCGTGGTGATACATATGCTAATAGAAATGGGTTAATTCAAGATATAAGAGTTAGTGAAAAATATGCTTGAGTCGTTGGACAGTGTTGTAATTAATATAGTTTCTGTGTGATTATTTGGGTCTGGGCAGCCAGAAAATGAATGAGCAGTCTCCGCTTACACCCGGTGCCCCTTTTCTTAAGCTGTACATTTTGCATTTTTATTTGCTCAGCTTGATCCTTTTTAGTATAAATCAGAGTTCACACTAATAACTACACAGCAGAGTCTCTACTAGACTCTTTTGAGATTTCCTCTGCCAACCAAATTAATCCAAAACTTTTCACGTCAGCCTCTGGCAGACTTATCTGGCAAGGGCAAAAAGCAGCCATATTCTTCACCAAAATATCACAAGACCAGTCTCTAGGCCACCTGCTTACATTCTCCTCTGAAACCTCTTGATCCCCACAATTCAAATCATTCTCATCGCCACTGTCTTCTATACTCCGACTAGTATGGCCAATTAAGCAGTGCTTAAAGCATCCCAATTTTTCCTAACCTAGAGTTCCAAGTCCAAATTCCTCCAAACAAAAGCGTGGGCAGGCCTAGCACAGCAGTACCCCAGTCCCTGTTACTCACTTCTGCCATAGTTAGGGTTTCTGTTCCTGTGAAGAGACACCATGACCACAGCAACTCTTAAAAAGGAAAATATCTACTTGGGGTGGCTCACTTTATAGTTCAAAGGTTCAGTCCATTACCATCATGGTGGGACATGGCAACTTACAGGCAGACATGGTGTTGGAGAAGTAGCTGAGAGTCCTACATCTTGTAGACAACAGGAAGTGGGCTGTCTCACTGGTGGCATCTTCAGCATATATATTTATATACGAGACCCCAAAGCCCACTCCCACAGTGATACACTTCCTCTAACAAGGCCACACCTACTCCAACAAGGCCACACCTCCTGAGAGTGTCACTCCCTTTAGGGGCCATTTTCTTTCAAACCACCACAACATGTAAAAGGAACACTGCATCTCCAGGAAAGAGATGACGTTCCTAACCTAGTTCCTTCACCTTCTGCAGAACTGTGGTCGAAGGTCTTTGTGAGAGCCAAAGTTAGATTTTCAGTTTTAATTGCTACGCCTTAGAGATCCATGAAACAAAAATGCCTCTGATCTGCAAGCCCCTTGCTCAAGGACAGACAGTTCCTGAAATGCTGGAGGCTGTTGTTTATGGGAGATAACAAGCCGCGTATTTTCACCTCCCCTAACAAGTTTGTTTGACACATCTGTACCAGATGTTGCTTGATCACATGTGGGCAGGAGGTTCACAGTCAGGAAATACATGAGGGTATACTCTTGTTCCTGAATGAATGTAGGCTGGAGGTAAGTCACGGTGTGTACTTGCCCCTGATTGGATGGAACCTCATGAGAAATGCAATAAATTTTAGGGTTTTTTTTTAAGATTCATTTTATTTATTATGTATACAGTGTTCTGTATTCATGTTTGCCTGAACACCAGAAGAGGGCAACAGATATCCTTATAGATGGTTGTGAGCCTCCGTGTGGTTGCTGGGAGTTGAGCTTAGGACCTCTTGAGGAGCAGTCTTAACCTCTGGACCATCTCTCCAACCCTTTAACATATGAAGCTGTTTAATTAGGTTGTTAGCAATTTAGAAAGCCAGTTTGTGAGGCTACATCCCGTTCATCTGAGAGAAGTGAGACCGCAGGTAGCCCTGGAGATAAGGAACTGTTCTGATATTTGGCAGAATCTGCGAGTCCACGGTTTTCTGATCAGCCTTGCGCTGCTCTGTAATCTCGTGTTTCTCCTCTGTGCCGAAGATCTCACCCTCCTGGTACCTGGGCTTGCGCAGCAGCTGCTTCTTCTTGAAGTAAGCATCAGTCAGGTTTGGGGATTTTAACCTTGCTGATATCAACCTTTGTAGGGTGGTGATGACAGACTTCTGGTGTGTTCTTCTCAGAGGAGCTCTGTTGAGGGGAAGAAGTCCTGTCACAAGCAGTCAGCCCCTGCTCTTCAGGAAAACCACTCTCTTGCCCCTGTGGCATCCGGTGAGGTTCATCAGGACGGTCCCAGGACTGATGCTGGCATGCAGGCATCGCAACGTGCTGACTGAAGGGCTTTTTGCTATGGCTAAGCAGCTTCTGAGGCACATCTTCGGTAGGATAATACCTGGGCATTTTTCGAAGCTTAACCACCCAGGTGCCATCATTCTTGTCACTACCAATCAGTTTTGTGACAATAGCAAGGACCGTCTCCTTTTTCTTCTTCTTTTCAACCTTGGTTTTAGCTGCTGAGTATTTCCTCTATACAAGGCCTTTCTGGAATACGTAGCAGATTAGGAGTACCTGTCTAGCCAGGGCAGGATTTCAGCTGTAATGGGGCTTCCCCTTCTTGGATTTTTTAGCCTTAGGGTCACCCCCTTTTGGCTGCACCAGTGGCAGGGGCATCAGGTGGTAGCGGCATCACTGCCAGCCTTCTTGGCTGCAGGTCGCTTCTCTTTTGTGTCAGGCATCTTGGCTTTTTCACCTGCCATCTTGCAAGATAGCAAAAGAGAACTTCCGACCCTTTTTTTTAAAAAAAAACTTATTTATTTGATGTGCCTTGATGTTCAGGTGTCAGATTCCCGAACTGGAGTTAGGGACAGTCATTAGCTGCCATGCAGGTGCTGGGAATTGAACCTGGGACTTTTGGAAGAGCAGCCAGTGCTCTGAACTCTCCAGTCAACCACAGCAATTCTTAGGAAGGAAGCGCTTAATTGAGGTGGTGGCTCGCAGCTTCAGGGGTTCGGTTCATTATTGTCGTCGTCACAGGTAGAACAGCAGCGTGGAGGCAGGCAGTGCAGGGGAAGCGGCTGACAGCGAGCACTGGACGGGCAGATGTGCTGGAGAGGAGCGGCTACATGTTGACGTACAAGCAACAGGAAATAGACTGTGTCACTGGGAGTTACCTGAGCCTAGAACCCAAAGCTCACCCCCACAGGGACACACTGACTCTGACAAGGCCACACCTCCTAATAGTGCCACTCCCTTTGGGAGCCATTTTCTTTCAAACCACCATATTGTACTCCCTGGCCCCCAAAGGCTTCTAGCCATATCATAATGCAAAAATGCATTCAGCCCAGCTTCAAAAGTCCCCATCATCTATCACAGCCTCAACACTGTTTAAAAGTCTAAAGTTCAAAGTCTTTTCTGAGATTCATACTATCTCTCAACTGTAATCCCCTGTAAAATCAAAATGAAAAAGCAGATCAAATACTTCTAACATATAATGGCCCAGGATATACATTACTGTTCCAAAACGTAAGGAAGGGAGCATAGTGAGAAAATACCGGACCAAAGCAAGACCAAAAGCCAGCCGGGCAAACTCCAAACTCTGCACCTCCATGTTTGATGTCAAAGTGCTCTTCAGACCTCCAGCTCCTTTCAGCTTTGTTGACTGCAGCACACTTCTCTTTCCCAGGTTGGTTCACTCCCTGTTAGCAGCTTTTCCTAGCGGGTATCCCATGTCTCAGGCATCTCCAGCATCTTTGGGTTTCTAAAGCAACCCAGGCTTCAAATTCACAGCTTCACATGATGGCCTCTCTAGGCCTCCACTCAGGGACACCCCTGACTCATGCTTGGCCTCAGCAGTTTTCCTCAGTCATGGAGGCAAAATCCTGTAACTTCTGTCTTCTCTCCTTGACTCTAAAGCCAGAATCATGTGGCCAAAGCTACCAAGGTCTGCTGCTCGCTGGGGCTGTTTAACTCTATTGTCACCAGCTTTCTGTTCTCCGTGGTTATCTTCACTGCTTAAGCTTGGTTATCCTTGAACTTTCTCTGTAGACCAGGCTGAGCCTCAACTCAGGTTTTCTTCGTAAGACACTGCAGACTGTGAAAGACCTTTTTACATTAGTGTAGGGTCACCTGCATGTCAGATGTTTGCGTGGAGATTCACAATAGTGACAAAATTGAAGTCAGAAAATAGCAATGGGAATGACTTTCTGGTTTGGGGGCCACCACAGCCCAACATGGGGAGCTGTCTTGAAGGGACAGAGCATTGGAAAGGTTGAGACCCACTGGCTTGGAAAATGTCTCTCCTTCTGAAAGGTCTATTCATGCTTGGGCATACATGTCTAGCATCTTTATCCTTGCTAACTTTGCTAAGCTTAAGCTATTTTGATAGACCAAGTCATACGACAAACTGTTATATTCTGCAATGATAAAAGGATCATCAATGATAAAAGGATCAGAAATTCCCCAGTCTCTCTGGGGGCTGTGTTTAGGTGTTAAAAATTTTATTTTGATACCAAAAGGAGCTTCAGTTGAGAAATCACTATTTTTTGAGGCTCAAACTTAACAGATCTGAAGCTCCAAAGCCCTTTCCCCAAGGTCAGGCATGAGGCCAAAGCCCCCCTTCCCTCAAGGGTTTGCAGAGAGTTCCTGCTTACTACAGAGGGGGTCAGTCTCGGCTCTGGCAAAAGGAACTGTGGCCCTTCCATTAACTTAAGACTGTGGTGCCTATTAACTTGTCAAGGGCAATGCTAGCCTTTAGGGTCCCTCGTCCCTGCTCACCAGTCCTACCCAGGCAATCCTAGTCTCATAAAAGCAAATAACTCGCAGGGCGATGGTGGCTCACACCTTTAATCCCAGCACTAAGGAGGCAGAGGCAGGTGGATCTCTGAGTTCGAGGCCAACCTGGTCTACAAGAGCTAGTTCTAGGACAGGCTCCAAAGCTAAAGAGAAACCCTGTCTTGAAAAACCAAAAAAAAAAAGGCAAATAACTCATTATAAACTGTTAAGGATAATTAAGAAATACGAACTAATGGTTTGTCACCTTACAAATGATCAAATTCTTTCATGTGTTCAGAACTCTGTGTGTAGTCATACTAAGTATTAATGTGACGAACTATAGCAAAAAAGCTTTATGTAGCCTATATGTGCTTTCAAAGTTAAGCCTAGGTTTATCTAGCTCAGATATACTTACCGGAGTTGTATTCTGAGTCCAATTCTTGACTCTGTGATGGGTGCCTTTTTATATTGGGATCTAACAGCCATCAACTTAATGGTATCCAGACAGGTTACCTCCCACCCACTTTTTTTACAGTAATTTTTTTTCAAGTACAGCTAGATTGTTTCTAATGATTTCTGAGTGGTTTAAATAGAAACAATTTTCTCTTAAAACTGTACAATAACCTCTCTGTTTTATACAGAGTAGGTGGAGTGGCCTATCAAACTATTTCAGCTAATGAACCTTCCTGTTGATAGATCTGGGTCTACTTGGTTTTAACAGGAACCTTTTCTGGTATGCCAAGAGGCACTATAGATACTTTGTCCCCATGCCAGGGGGTTTCCTTTTGATCTGGCAGTCCAGCTTGCTGGGGACAAGGGGCAAGAGTATATCCTGATGCACTTCCTGCCCGTGAACCTCCCACCCACATGTGATCAAGTACATCTAGTGTGGAGGTAAAGCAAACTTGTGTAGGGGAGTGAAAAACTTCGGGCTTGTTATCTCCCGTAAACAACAGCCTCCGGCGTTTCAGGAGCCACCTGTCCCTGGGCAGGAGGCTTGCAGATCAAGAGGCTGTTTTGTTTCATGGATCTCTAAGGCACAGTAATTAAAACTGAAAACGTAACTTTGACTCTCACAGTCCCCCTTGAGTTGTATTCTGACTCAAATCCTTGACTCTGTGATGGGTACCTGTTTAGATTGGGTCTACTAACCATCAGCTTAATGGTACCCAGATAGGAATTACCATTTAGTTCAGGCATCAATGATGCAAGAGCCAACAGCAATTAGGAGGAGCGGACGGTCCAAATGCACATCTTTAATCCCAGCACTCAGGAGGCAGAGAGAAGCAGATCTCTGGGTTCGAGACCAGCCTGGTCTACAAAGTGAGTTCCAGAACAGACAGGGCTATGTAGGAAATCCTCTCCAAAAACAAAACAAACAAGTAAAACAAACAAACAAACAAAAACCTCCAAAAAACAGAAACACAAAAATTAAAGTATCCAAGAGAATTTGGTGCGTTAGACCTGCATTTTTACATTTTATTGCTTTTTATTTTGTTTGTTTGAGACAGGCCTCACTGTGTAGCTTGACCGGCTTGGAACTTGCTGGGAGACTAGGCTGGCCTTGAACTGAGTTCATGCCTGGCTTACACTTGCAATTTTAATTTATGGTTAGAATTTTTTTTTTTGAGTCAGAGTTTCATATGTAGCCTTGGTAGGTCTGGAATTTCCTAGGTAGACCAAGCTGGTCTTGAACTTCCAGAAAGCCTCTTCCTTTCGATTACTGATTAGAATTCTTTGACGGGGGCTGGTGACTCGGCTCACTTTGCAGAGTGGATTCCTACCTCTGCAGAAAACAGATGTGGCTCAGACCTGTGAACCCAGCACTGAGGAGGCAGAGGCAGAAGGACCTGGAGTTCAAGGTCATCCAAACACAGGTTAACCTGTGACATAGAATAACCTGCCTTAAAAAACAAAACAAGGGCTGGAGAGATGGCTCAGAGGTTAAGAGCACTGACTGCTCTTCCAGAGAACCTGGGTTCAATTCCCAACACCCACATCGCAGCTCACAGCTCTCTGTAATTCCACTTTGGTGCGTTGGCTAGGAACACCCCTAAGGACTTCCCCCAACATGTGAGTGTTTGAAAACCCAAAACCCCAGCCAGTGGGTGTGAGAGCTCTTTGTCCTGGTCTGTCAATTTATGTCATTTTGTTTTGTCTGTCACTGTTCTGTCTGCGTTCTGTGTTTCTCCAGGAAGCTTTAGCCTCCTGAGTCTGGGGCCCGAGTGCTAGGTGGATGCATTATTGGCACTTGTGCTGTGTGTGGATCAAGTCACATCTCTGATTCACCTGTATCTGTAAGGGACAGGGTCCCCCTGATCGAACTGGGAGTCACAGGTCACACCTGTCAGGCAGAGCTCACACGGTGCAAGACAGGCTGCTAGAGAGATGGAGTTTGCTTGGAACGCGACGTGCCATCATCCCAGATCGGACCGATGGACTGATACCTGGCTGTCTGTGTAATTGTTCTTTTTGTTACTTGTTTCTGTCTACTGACCTCCTCCGTTTTCCTGAAAAGGGACGAGACGAACAACCTCCATCCCCTCGAGCATTTTACTGAAAAGAGGCAGCTTCCCTCCATTGCTCTCCGCCTGCAGCACAGGCTTGCTCCTGGCGTGCTGCAGGCTGGGCTTACCCCAGCATGCTGAAGAGACCTGCAGCTGCCATGGGCAGGGCGGGAATGGGAGCACACTACTGCAGTAGGGCAGCCTGGCATCAGGGGAGCTGACCATGACTTGGGTAAGAGGATGGTAACCCACAAGGTGCGCCTGGAGGAGAACTGAGGTCCCGTGTCAGACTTATTTAAAGATATAATGTATAATTAAAAACAGATTAATAATTATCATGTTACAGCTGTCTGGGTTACAGGATTCTATATGATCGATCTTCTAGGAAATGGCAGGATTAAAGCTCTTGGCTATCTAGTGTTTCATAGCAAAGTCAAACCTGTTTCTTAAAAATTGTCAACAGTACATCTACGGCCACGAAAACTAAAGTCATTCAGAAAAATAAAGGTCTCACTTTATATTTGGTATAAGGGACAAGTCATTCAGAAAAATAAAGGTCTCACTTTATATTTGGTATACGGGACAATTGCCACCAGACAGACCTAGAATAGCCGCACTGGTGTGGCCTGTTGTGTGATGATAGACACGTAAGGCTAGATTTGCTGCAGCATATGTATGTATCTACACATACATACATACATATCACATACTGGATATGTGATTCAACTGTGCTTTAGAACATACTCTGTATGGTGACGTAAATTCACAGTTGCAAAGGTCTATTCAGATTAGCAAAAGCCACAAAAGCTGAGAGATTTACACCTAAACCCTTAAAAGATGATTTGTGTATATGAGTGCTCTTTTGCATGTCCCTCTGCTCGGCAGAGGGCACTGGGTTCCATTACAGGTGGTTGGCGCCACCGTGTGGTTGCTGGGGATAGAACTCAGGACCCCTGGAAGAGCAGCCACTGCTTTCAACAGCTGAGCCACCTCTCCAGTCCCCGGCACCTAAGGCTTTGCCAAATGGCCAACACCAAGCTTCTAGAGAATTTAGATAAGTGAGAACATATGTTTGATAAGTATGATCAAAAAGTTTTAAATTTGACACTAGAAGAGCTTCAATTCAAAAATCATTATTTTTAGGGCTGAACCCAACAGAAATGGAGCGTAAAGTCCTACCTAGACTTATGAGAGCTGCTAACTTATTATAGATTAAGGAACACAATAGTTAGCCATCTTATAAGTGATCAAGTTCTTTGATTGTAGCCATGTTAAGTAATAATACAATTAATTACAGGGATAAGCCTTACTTAGTCCCCTGTGTATGTTTTTGATGTTAAGCTTAAAACAAGTAACTAGAAACAAAGTTTGTCTATTCAGATGTACCTAGGTGTTGCTAACTGGAGGGTGAACCTTCAGTCAGCTCCAGGGTATGCAAAAACATCCATGAATGTGGTGAGCGCTAGACTTTTCTACCTGAGGGGAAAACTAAGGAAACACGGGCGCTTTCTCTTTTACTTCATCTTGAAAAGAAAATCTTCTCTGAAAATCTCTCTTGTTCCTCTACATAGCTCTCCATACCTCCTTTCTCAGCCAAACTCTGGACAATCCATCTTCAGGTCCCGACCCATTCTGACAACACAAGATGAGTCACAGAGTTTTCCTCAGGCTAGGGAGGTCACATTGACCAGCCAGTGAGTGAGTGACCCTTTGGCCGTGCACATAGCTCTTTCCCAGACAGAAAGTGACATTGAAATTCAGGATTTAAACTATAAACAGTTAGTTGGCTGAACCTTGAGGTTGGGAGTACACACAGAAAGTCCATTGCTGAGAAAGTTACATCTACTAAAGTTGCTTCAAGCTCTGATCTTGAATCAGCAGGGGAAAATGACCTTGTGTATTTGTCTCTAGGGGAAACCAGATATTCGTCTCCAGGGGCAACCAGTTTGCTTTGAATTTGTTCTGAAGTGTAAAACTAGCTGTCTTTGTGACTAGAATACTATTACTTTCCTATGTCAGTCAGAATAATGAAAGATATCCTGGTATTATTTCTATCTATCAAAATTATAGAGCTTAAGCAGAAATCATCTTCCTGACCACCACAGCTAGATACATGCTCAATAGATGGAATATTTTGAGATAAACACAACAGCAGTGGGAAATCCATAGCTGTTTTTAGGGAAGGAATGTGGCAGCAGGTGAGAGAAATTACAACCAGAGGCAACCAGTCATTTAATCAGTAACTCCACAGCTTTTTCTTCTTTTTTTTTAAAGATTTTTTTTGCCTTAGTGTTCTGCCTGAATGTATGCCTGAGGGCCAGAAGAGGGCGCCAGATCTCATTGCAGATGGTAGTGAGCCACCATGTGGTTGCTGGGAACGGAACTCAAGACCTCCAGAAGAGCAGGTAGCGCCCTCAACCACCAAGCCATCTCTCCAGCCCTCCATAGGTTTTTCAAGTAGGGATCTCCATCAGAGTCATTCATCCAGGGGGCGACTTGCTGGGCACTAGCTGTCACCTGCTGTATACTATCATAGCAGCTCTCAGCACCCAGGCAGTCATCAAACACTTCAGATGTCTGCAGAATATGGCATTTTAAATGCTTAATAAAAAGCTTATTATATCAGACAGACTCTCAGCTCCTAGCAATGACTCCTAAGGTCTCCAAGAACAAGACTCCACCCGGATTGTAACACTGACCACTGGACAAGATGCCCCAATGCAACATCTGCCGCCAGAACCCTTCCCAGACAGTGGACAGCAGGATGCTGGAGAATTGATTGCCCCCCCTGCCCCCTGCCCCTTGCTCAGATAAAGTAAGGCTTGTCTTCCCCATGTTCCTTCCTCCTCCACAGGAAACAACTTATGGGCCTGGCAGCTGAAGACTGGTGCTGTCCTGTTACTTCTGCCTCCAATGCTATGGAGACCACGGGAGCCTGGGGTGGCTAATTGGGTATGGACTGGTCTCTGGCTTTTGTAACTGATTTGGAAGCTGCTTGGTCTGCACTCGGGTATAAGTTATCCTTCTTGGATCTCTGATAGTATGGACGGCTAGGCCATATGTATGACTATACTTACTATACTTTGTCAACTTGGCAGCATCAGACAACTAGATATTCCGCAAGGCAGTAGCCAGTTTGCTAGTTCATTTTATATGTAAAAAAAGGCCTTGCTTTTTCTTTTCTTTCTCTCTCTCTCTCTCGTGGTTTTTTT
Organism: Ellobius talpinus; assembly: GCA_001685095.1. NCBI lineage: Eukaryota > Metazoa > Chordata > Mammalia > Rodentia > Cricetidae > Ellobius > Ellobius talpinus. The sequence goes on from LOJH01064279.1 coordinate 10,483, forward strand.
TTTGAGACAAGGTTTTGCTGTCTTGAAACTAGCTCTGTAGACCAGGTTGACCTCGAGCTCACAGAGATCCACCTGCTTCTGCCTCCTGAGTGCCGGGATTAAAAGCCTTGCTCTTTCTAAAGCTACTAGATCTCT